>JAOUQW010000028.1:3364575-3374617 GCA_028565825.1 Olivaichthys viedmensis | reverse complement strand
TGGTGAGCCTGTGCCCACTGCAGCCTCAGCTTTCTGTTCTTGGCTGACAGAAGTGGAACCCGACGTGGCCTTCTGCTATTGTAGCCCATCTGCCTCAAGGTTCTGTTTTGAGAGCAAAGGGAGGCCCTACCCAGTGTTAGTAGTGTTCCTAATAAAGGGCTCAGTGCGTGTGTGTGTGTGTGTGTGTGTGTGTGTGTGTGTATACAGTGTAGCACTACTGCTAATGTGCACTCTTTCTGCGGCAGTATAACATTATAGGCTCATTAATGTTTGAATACTAAATAATTTATGTAATTAATGTCCGAATGCATTTTTTAATTAATTTAACAGCTCTAGCCTATAGTGTATATTTTTCATCAGAGATATTTGGTACTGTTGGCATTTTTTTGTTTAAAAAAACATTTATAAGTCTATGTAAAAGTCTGATTCTGATGTTTTGTGCATCAATGCAGAATCTTTTAAGAAGGAATCATGACTCATCTAAGAATCGATTTATTTCCCCATCTCTACACATGTTCTTGCATGGAGTTGCTGTATGTTTATTCAAATGACAGAATAAATGAATAATTGACCATTTGTATTTTAAAAATTTAAGCTGTATACAGTTAGGTTTAGGCTAGTAGAAATACTGACTAGCTACAGTGACTGGTGAGCTATGAAGTTAATTCGAAGCCGTGATTATGACAAAGCTTTGGCTTGCAAAGGGTCATTGGAGTGTGATTTCTTTGAATTTTTGTCCTCTTAGGTCGCTTTCAAAAACATTATTGTGCAAGTGGGACTGTCAGCGACCAAAGAATGAAACTGCGGCCTGGCTGCGTGTGATTACTGTTTCTGGCTCGAGTATTAAATATTTACTGCAATTTCACTCAGTGGAAACATGCCAGAACACAAACCAGTGACAGTTTGCTGTTCATTACAAAATTAGGGGTCTCACTCTTTTTGGTAATAATTTCACATGCAAAATAATCAAATGACTCGAAGTCCAGATTGTTCAGCATTAGTGGTTGATTTGTTATAATGAAAGAAAATTTTGATATGCTCAGCTTACAATGGCCTATCTCTTTTATTATGGCTTTAACTGAAGATCCTGCTAATGTTTTCTGCCCTTTTAAAAACAAAAACAAAACTTGAGTCTGTTCATCTCTGCACTACATACTGAGCCATGGGGCAAATGCTCCAAATATTTCATAGACATACATCTTCTGTCTCCTCACAGCCACCCTCTCAGTCCTCTCCTCAAAGCCCCTTTGTCTGCTCCCAGCCCCTGACCATGATCTCATGCCCCTGAGTGAGTGTGATGAACTGCAAAGAGAAGATTCTTGTGACATTTTATCCCGACGCATAATCAGCTCTATCCCCACACACAAATCCCCAGTTGTAGTATTCTAAAAAGAACCGTAAGCCCGCTCTCAGATCAGATCGGAGTAAAGAAAACAGCTTTTAGCAGTCCTGCCATGGCTGCCTTGTCCTTCATGAGTGTGATTAGCTTTGGCAGGAAATCAATACGGTCTCTCCTGGGCTGATAAGGGGATAAAAAAAAAGAAGTCATAATCCTGAGAGCCCTCCATTATTATGGTGGTCAGAGTTGTCCTTCATTGATAAGCGTGTGTACTCTTGCCCTTAAAGTGAATTCTTCAGCATGACCACAATGAGGAAGTGATGTGACCTGACCTGTTTGCTTTTGTTTGTGAATTGCATGGCTTTTGTTTTCTATTTAAAGTGCCCATGAAGGAAAAAAAAAAAAAAAAAAGGTGTTTTGGAGCTTTTTGTACACGTCTCTTGGCGTTGTGGACACGCCTTATCTAAATTTTACAGTTTATAATTTCTGGGAAAATTGTGGGGGAGGGGGGAGTTTGACTCCTCCTATACTCGTCCAAATAGCATCCAATCAAATGCTCTTCAGAACGCATATGTCCCCTCCGTAAACAAACTGCAGGTATTGCAGTAGCAGCTAGTTAGCACCAAACATGGGTCATTCATGTAGTTTCGGTCGTGCAGCTTCCTGCACGTTATTCCCTTTTCCAAACCATTCCTTGTGTGTTGAAAAGATGGTTGGAGTTTGTGTGTGTGTGTGTGTGCGCTCATTCCCCCTCCAAAATCTGTCGATTGATCTCGGCTCAGACATGTACAACCTCACTCCAAAAACATTGGCGCATAGTCTTCTAGGACGCCGGATTCCAACCTTTTTAACAACACGGACCGAACCGCGACCCACATTGATATCGAGACACTTTAGTGTGTGTGTTTAGGTTGTCCGGGAAGCTCATTTCTCGATACAGGTTTATTTCACTGCCTCGTGTTAAACGGCAGTCTTTTCCCTCTCCCCTGCGGGAAGCCTAATGCCCTCACTGCCTCATTGCTGTGAGCCGGTAACAAACAGGACAAAGGTGTGGCGAGGTGTGGCGTATCTCCAATGCTATTGGCTGTTGTGGAAAACAGTCAAGCCCTTCGACACGCTCCCTCCCCGTCTTCCTGTTTCAAAAGGAAATACGACACCATACGGAATCAAATCACGACTCTCAAGCCATTTCATAGGCACTTTAATTTATTGACAAAGAGAATGCAAAAGTGTTTATAGTAAAGTGACAGCATTGTAGAAAGCATCGTAGTATCAAAACGAACTTCTGGAGGAAGTGATGGGCTTAGTATTTTTCAGTGATCTGGGATATTGGGCCTAACTTTGTTTTGAAAAGTGCCAGAAACAGTCACAGTCTTGCAGTAGCTTTCCAGCCTCTTGAAATCTATACTGGACGAGGCCCTAATGTTATGCGTTAAACTCCGTGATGCTGGATTCATTTGTAGATCAGGTGGTTGGAGGGAACGAAGCCCTACCAACAACACAGGATTAATTTAAGAAGTCTGCTCTTTATTTATCTTGCCAATTAGCACACACACACAAATGAGTGCTCTTCCAACCACCAATCCATATTCTTCAGCATCTACTGGATGTCCAACTACCTAACTAACCCACCTGCTTCTCCACAGGCACTCTTAGTCCTACCGGCTGTAGAACTTTTTCAATTCTACCTGCCCATCAAATGATTACATTTCTACTAACTTCTACAAAAAGTATCACCAGAAACCCTAAGCTGTGTCCTTGATGCCTTGCTGTCTGTCTGCCGTTGTCTCAGAAGTCAGAGTCTCAGTAGGCAATACGTCACAACATTACCAAGATACTGACATACACTAATGGTAGCTAACCCCAAAAGTCCATTAGGCTAAATGGAATATAGTACCATTGGGGATAATAGAACAAATATTCTGTGACTTCACCAACTATTTCTCATCAGAAATAAAAACAGGATTGTGGGATGTGTAGGTATCTAAAAAGGCAACATTCTCTGCAGATATTCGATTCGGTCATGACTTGATGTCTTTCTGCCTCTCGAATACTGCCTCAGTAGGTTTTTACGTTTCAGACACACCCATAGTGTACTGGCTCCGCCCATAGACACTCCCATTCTCACAGGTGCTAGAACTTTCCCAACTGCTTAGCAAATTCTTACACTACATTCTAGTAACTTCTACAAAGAGTATCAACAGAAACCCAAACTAGAACCCAAATTTTACATCCTAGAAATTTCTAAACATATTGACATCAAGCAAACATTTCACCTTATTACCATGAACGCAAATTAATTCCACAGTGAATTACATTTAGCCAAACACAAAACTCCTCTTAACACACACAAAAACTATGAATTTGTGACATTTTAGAATTTTTTTTGTTGCTTGGTTTCTGCTGCAAGATTTATTTTATTTTTTAACAATCTACACTTCCAAAATTCAAAAAGGTGGTGGGAACAAAATTGGGCATTTAAAAAAGAAAAGTATCCAGCGTCCCCAGCGTATATTGTCTGTTTGTGACTTTCACGTTGTCCTAGTAATGCCCACTGCAGTGGCTCAAACCGAAATTGCTTTTGATATGTAATTTTAAAAGGCTGTATTTCTCCTTTGTATCGGTCTCCGTGCTGACGTCTTTTTCCGTCAGCCTTTAGAAATCTCCATAAAGGGGTCATATGAAGGGGATGACACGGTGAAATGCACTGCGTGTTATTGTTCTCAGACGGAGTTAAATAGCACCTGTCACTCTGATGAAGTGGGAGCACTTGGCGGGGCGTTGAACTGGTGTCTAACCCTTCTCCTTACTAAATGAATGGTTTGCTGTTGGTACATGTTACCGTCAGGTGAAGTATGACACTTTTAATAAATGAATGAATGAATGTGCACAAGAACATGAGCTTTGAATGAGTCCAGTAATCCTGCTGGCTATAGTGTTCATTTCCGAATGCTGGGCTACTGAGCTGTTTTGTTTTTGGAGGTGCAACACAATATATATATATATATATATATATATATTGGTTTCGTTATAGAGGGTGAGATTCTGCGATATTGTGCTCTGATGCAGTGCTGATACACACATGCTGTGGGGTACAGGTTTGTCCTTATTTTTGATGTGACAAGAAAGGTAAGGTGGTATCAGGTGCGGTCAGATTTGTGTGTGTGTGTGTGTCACCTCTGATGAGCTCCACCCCAAGGACACTCAATCAACCCTCACCACAGGGCCTCCTTGCTCCTCTAAGCCCCTCTCCCTCTCTCGCATCTTCACTTTCTTTCATTTTTTTTTTCTTCTTCCCCACTGGTAAACCCTCTCATATCCCTTTAAGGTCAGTAGTTTGAGCCCCTCCATCTGCAGAGCCTATGGCTCGACCCAGTTCAAATCATTCCTCCTTCAGGCTCTCCCTCACTAGTTGTTCTGCCCACTTTGGGAACCGGACACGTGCCTCGAATGAGTCGAACAGTTTCCCCGCAGTGTTGTGTTTCCTGCAGATCTTCCTGCGCAAACTGTCGCTTTTTGTCAATGAAGTCATTTCCAGAATATGTTTTCCAAAAGCCCTGTGCTGTTTTGTTGTTTCCTTGAATGTACTCATTGACGAGGCAGCCTCCGAGCCCCTCTGTGTTTAGCGCTCATACCTCGACACGGAGTGCTTCCAACGCCAAACGAAACAAATGATCTCTATCGCTGTGAGTTTTGTACGCCTTTGTTCTCCTCGACCTCAGAACACGTCCCTTGTTCATCTTGCTCACTCAGACAGAATTAAACAGGACCAGATGGCTTTAATTATTGGTGGGATAATTGTCCGGGTACACAATTAGTGATGTCACTATACCAGAATTTTGATAGTTGATACCAAAACCAGTGAAATTGCATGCTTTTTGATACCACAAGAAAAACGGAAATCCCATTCAGCAGACACTGCTTCACTGAAAGCTTAGTGTTAACATTAACAATTAAAACAAATAGAACATCGGCATGTGGCGTTCAAGTAGTTATCAATAGCAGTGAACAGCAGCCTTCATTATTCAGGAATATATATATGTGTGTGTATGTATATGTGTGTGTGTGTGTGTATATGTATGTGTGTGTGTGTATGTGTGTGTGTGTATGTATGTATGTGTGTATATATATATATATAAACTACTAGGCTAACAGTCTCAGCAGCTTGGTGACTCATACTTCAAGTAGTAAATAATAGTAGTAAGTAATAAATAATTATTACTTAGTAAACCAGTATTTCAGTTCACTTTCTGCTTGAAACACCCTGGCAGTGGCATTTAAAAAAATAAAAAAACTATTTAAGTAAAAATTATTTAAATGACATTTTAAAGAAACGTCCGGCTAAAACTTACATATTTGCATAGGTTACATTAGAAGAGCAACAAAAGCAAATACAACATGGCTGTTTGTGGCTTTGCTTGTGTGAACAGGTGCTTCATTTCCTCCTTCATTTTGAAATCGACGATGTTAACTTTATCATTTGTAAATTTGAGGATGTAAAGAGATTTTATAAACGACTAAATGGCCATAATATTAATCTGTTTATCAACACAGTTATTCTCATGGCATTTCTTTTCTTTCTTTTTATAAAAAAATGTAAATCGAATGATTAAACGTCCTGTTTCGTCTCCATTTATGCGGAATTCTAACATTATTTAGTTGCTTTGGGATTTTCACATAAATATGTGTATAACGCTCTTGCAATTTTACACTTTTATGGATTAATGGATTTTTTTTTCACTTCCTGTTTCTCCTAAGCCCCTGGTCCTGTGTTTTGCCTCTTAAGGTGGCCGCTAACTTGATTGTACATTGCTTGTTAATTGCATATTTAAAAAATAAATAAATAAATATATAAAAACCCTTTATCATTTGTATCATAGTGTTTCTAGCTTCAAACTACTACTAACGTGCTGCTTTTGGCCAAAAAGTTTGACTCCAAGCATAAAAATATGCTAAATATTCTTGTGACTGAAGCGATCCACACGGCCGATATAAAAGGTTACGTTGAGTTATTAGGAGCGTATTGCTAGTGGCGCTAAAGCCGCACTTTTACTGCGTCTGGTGTAAAATGACCTAATTACACTCCATTTCCACAGTGTTTTGCCCTCATGTCGGTGGGCGTTCCCAAGTTCTTCTTCTGCTTGCAGTCAGACAGGAATGCGCAATCAATTGTGTCTCTGTCGTACCGGAACAATTTTTCTATCAAATTTTGGTTCTGAAATAGCAGTTCTTGTGACATCACTAGACACAATAAATCCAGTCTGTATCTGTCAGGTTGAAAGTTTTAAAATTAATATAGCACCTCAACTCACGCCCTTAATCTGATTCTGGAAATTAGGTATGCGTTTTTTTTTTGATCTGCCTATGGACAAAAGACCAGTGACCTTGAAATAGCTGTTCAATAATCAGATTCATTCGAGCCTGGCTGATGAGACAGAGAGAATGGATGTGAGAGCTGCTTAATATTTACAGGCTGGTGAACTGAGAGTGTGAGCAACAGTGCTTTATAGAGAGAGAGAGAGAGAGAAGGTGAATAAAGAGAAGCCAGACTCAAGTTGTGTGTGAAATTGGTGGATGCAATTGGCACAATGGCATTTTCTTCCTTATTTTTCCTAAATGAAATATACATTTTTTTTCGTTATTATTATTTTTATTTTTACCCCATTTTCTCCTAGTTTGGTCATTTGGCAATTCTCACCCACTAGCTAGTTCTCCCCTATCGCGCGACAGATGCAAACCGGGGAGGGTGAGGGCTAACGCATACTTCCTCCAAGACATGTGCAGCACTGCCACCGCATCTTTTCGAACTGCAACGTCACAGGGCAGTCGAACGCTCTCGGAGGAAAGCGCCAACTTTCCTCTTCTATATACATGAGCTCACATACTACCACGATTGGCTAGTGTCGTTCTGATTGACAGGGGAGAAAGTAATGCCATCCTTCTCACCCATAGAGCAATTATGCTCTCTTGGACTCCTGGCCACAGCTGGCTGTGGCATCGTCGGGATTCGAATTCGAAAATAATACAGTTTTGACTGCTGAATAGCAATGGTGAAAAATCCGGCGGATGAAGTGATGGATGAACTGTGTGACACAAGCCTTACCCAATGGCACAGTATATAAAATCAAACCTTATCATCATGGGATATGTGGAGAATTGTCAAGTTGTTGGCTTGTTCTAGAACTCATGACATTAAATATCCAATCAGAAGTCATTGTTTTAAAGAGTATGTGGAAGTTGTCACTTAAAGGAATATTCTAGCTCTTTTCAACCTAATCACTATCCACCGCATCTGTAGCGTACGTGCGATAACCACGAACAAGAATTTCACCATGTTTCCCTGTTTTTATATTGCAATCTTTACAATTACAATTTTTATTATGTTCTTCAGTCAAAGCTCTAAATCTGTATAATTTGTCCTTTTCAGAGTTGGGACTACTTTTTCAGAGGGAAGAATTTGTAGTTGTATGGGTCTGTGGACACCACAAAACCTTCAGGAAAGCAAAAGTTACCAGAATTCCTTTTTACTGTGTTGCTTCAGTGTTTTGGAACGTTGGATAAAACTATAATAACAGCTTTTTGGCAGCCGTTTTTGAATTTGTGTTATAAAGTTGCATATTTTTCATGTTTTATCGATGGAATTCAACAACTGCCCTCGACTTCCATTCAAAGAGAGTTTCAATAAACGGGCTTTTCTTTCTTTTCTCAGTACGGGGAAACATTCTAATCTGTGGGAAACGCACACACGCTACAGATGCGGTGGCTAGAGAATAAGTTGAAAAACGCTTGAGTATCCCTTTGAGTTAGCAGATATGCATTTTTGTACATGTTGCATTGACATGCTTGATATTTGTATTGCTCCCCCGTCCTTGTTTATATAAAAAAATAAAAAAAAAAGGAAATCCAATTTCCTCCCCTGTCTGTGTCAATCCTCAGGGTCAGTGCTCGAGGTCCAGCTGTTTCGGTGCCTCCTGGGCTCTCACTTGCCAGGTCATGGCTACTCTCTCTGCTCTGACCTTCACACCACGGCGCTTATCTGTGGAGCCCAGAGCAGGACAGCAAGACAAACAGCTGCCGGCTCAATACGGCCCGAGCGCGCCTCGCTAGCTCTATTGACGAATCGTGGCTGGGTGGACAGGATGCCAGCTGCATTGTCTTGCAGTGGCAGAACAATGCAGCCCAGGATTTCCTGTCTTTTCTGTCTGCCTGCCGTAGCCCAAAGCCCACCATCCCTCCCTCTGCCTGTTTAGGGGGTGAATCACCTTTTCTTTTTTTTCTTTTTCTTCTAACAAAGTAGTAATCCTTTTATCTCTTTCTTACTCCATCTCTCTCTTTCTTAAACGCTCCCGTTCTCACACACGCTTCTTTCACATTGCCCTGAACTTCCAGGAGAGGAGGATTGGCAGGAAAGAGGGGGGAGAGTCAGCTGACTGGCCCCCTCCAATCAGATAAGTCCTGATGTAAGTGTTTAGCAGCTGCTAAGATAGGATTGGCGTACCCGGAGGACTTGTGCGCCAGTAGCGCAGGCAGCGAGTGCAGCATGGCTCGCGACCGGTGAAGCAGAGAGAAAAGAGAGTGTGTGTGTGTGTGTGTGTGTAAGAGAGAGCGGGAGAAGGACGAGCTCCGCGCCTCTTCAGCATGGACGAGTCCAGCATTCTGAGGAGACGAGGGCTACAGGTAGGAGATCTCAAACGTCAGCTGGGTTCGTGTGTGTGTGTGTCGGTGGGTGTGTGTGTGTGGGTGTGTGTGTATGAATATGCATCGGACTGTGTGCTGCTCAGCTGGGAGTTTTCACAGGTTTCGCGTTAACACTTGGAGGTGCTGCATGAATAATAATCCACTCGTGTCGTGAGCTGGTGGGATGATGGAGTTGGAAGAAAGATAAGAAAGCTCTCTCTGGTTTTTCCTTTATAGTTTATGCAGATTCAAGTATAGCCCAAGACTAATTTTCTCAACTTTTTTCAACTTGATTGACATGTCTGGAGGCGTGCGTGTGCCGATTTTTTTAAATTCTCATATCACGATATTTGCCTTACCTTTTATCACAGTTAACTATATTACCATGATATTGTATTGAAAAATGACTCTACTGCAGGGTTCTTGCTCAGGTCTGGAAAAGGATGGCGTTTAAAAGCGCTCATTTTTACAGTCCAAGTATTTTTGAAATTCCGAAAATGTTTTGCGAAAAGTATGTTGTCGAAGTAATATAGACCCAAGAGACTAAGGTTGTAAATTGGTTGATTTCACACTTTCCCTTATTTTCCGCACGAACACGCCCGCTCTAACGCATATCACGCTTCATGTTTTTATGATACGGTTAATGATGTTTAAAATGAGCAACAAAATTGAACGTGGAAAGTCTAGAAAGTGTTTTTTTTTTAAGCAATCTATTCTTTTTACTACCAAAGTATTATTCCTCAGACGGAGCATCAGTGCTCTTCAGCGTGTTTTATCACATGCAGCTCTTGTCTGCTGAAAATAATTATTTACAGGATTACCCATAAAGTGAGGCGGCTTTAAATGTGTCCAAAATAAGGAACGTTAGATGACATCTGTTCTTATGTGGTTTTCTGAAGGGGACAGATCTTCTCTCAGGAGAGCAAATGCTGCCTACCTAGGCAGCCTCTTCTTGAATGGAAAGAGGATGTAGTGACGCTATTTTTGAAGTGTCCACAATAACAATATTGTGAGTGATAAATCTTA
>JAOUQW010000028.1:3352159-3364475 GCA_028565825.1 Olivaichthys viedmensis | reverse complement strand
TGTGTGTGTGTGTGTGTGTGTGTGTGTGTGTGTGTGTGTGTGTGTGTGTGTGTGTGTGTGTGTGTGTGTGTGTGAGTTTGTGGAAAAGGAAAGGCTGAAATTAAAGTAAATAAACAAAAAGTGAAATAAACTATTTGTAGGCTTTAACTCCACCAGCTTTGCGAGCTGCAATCGTACTAGAAGTCAAAATGAGTGAAGCTCTAAAAAGTCAAAGGTATAGTATTTACTTCACTAAAAATGAAAATGTAGTGAAGTGTAACATCTGCAACAGTGTTCCACGCTGGCGAGGTGAAATCCAAGGTTCTGTGGTTGACCATTTCAAATTAAAACACAATATAGCTAAGTTAAAGAAACTCCTGCTACTGAAAGCAGCAAACAACAAATACTTAGATAAGCCAGGTAGCTAGTTAATTCACACACACACACACACACACACACACACACGTTCAGTCTTTCTTTGAGTCTTCACTCTTTTCACTGTCATAAATTTCAGGCTAATTAGAATAGGTATTAAATGAAGTAGGTTAGCCTAGTTAAAGGCTTTTTTTAAATTCTTTTTATTTTAATGTTCTTTTAAACACGTTCTTTTGTACTGTATTTGCCTCACTGCAGTTCCCAGCAGCACTCATTGGGCCGTATTTGATGCTTTGGGATTTCTAACACACGTTATGCAGGGGTGGTATTCTTAAAACACTCAAAGCACAGTCATTGTTACTAGCTTGTTCTATCCCAGCTCTTTTCGAACAGTCCCCAGCACGTTGTTAGTTTTGTTATGTTGGTTACTTATGCGACTGGATTTACTGGAGTGTGTTGGACAAAGAGAGCGTGATTCTTGTGCAATGTGATCGGTGTCTGGCAGTGTAGGTCTGGCCTTGTTCTTTTCTGCAGGGCTAATCTGTGTGTTTAACTGGGTTCCCTTCTCATGCCCCAATTTCGTAAGCTTTTTGACGTGACGTGTGTGTCAATGGTGATACTGGTGAACACAAATGATACTTTTCCTGAACTATACCACAGCGAATGCTGCTTGATGTTGGATGGTTGATTTGATATATAATATCCATTTAAACTGATAAAGATGTATTCTTACTTCTGGCTAATATGCCTACTTTTTAGTAATGTATTGTTTAGTTCATATAGCTAGCCTACATCACACAAACAAAAGAAAATAATAGGCTACTAATTACTTAGGCTTGGATTAGCTAGTTAATGATTAACAGTAAAAATAGTATCAACCCTCCCCTAAAATTATTCACACACCATTAAGCGATATAAAGACGACAATAATTCTGTGTTTTTTTGCTTTAGGCTGTGGTTCCATCATAACGTAGCAAGTAGACTGATGTTAGTGCTAACATAACAGCTAGTTAACATAGTAAGCAGGATATTTGCTTAGAATAATAACAAGCAGGTCTTTTCTAGAGTTTTCTGCTTACTAAATCCCAAAATCCAATGGGATTAAGGCACCAATTCCCTCCAAGCACCTTTGCCCATGCTAAACTGGGGCTGAATGCTTATATGAAAGCAGCATAGCACAGTAAAACCCATCCTGATATCCCATTTCATTTTGGTCATGAGCCCCTGGACAGGGGTCTCAAGTGGGTGGGCTTGTTATGAAATGAACAGCCTTGTGGAGGGTTATATTCGTTTTGTTGAGGTCTTGCACTGTTCCTTACACAATCCGTCGACGATGGCTGGAATGAAGACGACATTGAAGTGCAAATGAATGTTTTGGAGGACACTGCAGTCTGAACCTAATCCACAGGTCCACTGGCGCAAGACTAAAATAATATATAAAAAAAAAAAAACACACACAGCAATAGAACCTGCGCTCTTGACCACAGCAAGAGGTCTGCAAAATTTGTACGAAATCTAAACCCCCCTGTGTTGTGTGAAGCGTCATTGAAGAGGTCTAGCAGAAATATTATAAAATCCATAGTCTCTGCTCGGCTCTGCTGACGTAAGGGTCTTCCACCGGTGGAGGAGGGGCAGGCTGGAACCAGGCATGCATGTTTGTGTATGGGAGAGAGAGAACGCGTGAGCGGCAGAGGGATGGGAGGAGAAAAGAGCCATTGTCCAGCCTCTTAGTCCTTCACAGGCAACCGACCGATTTCATCTGACAGCTTGGGCCAGAAGTATAAGGGCCGGAAAAAAAAACAACAACAACCAGGAGTCACCGTTTTCCGTCTCTCCTTTGCTCTCTTTGTCGGCACGTGAGGTTTGCAAGCAGGCAGGAAGAAAATATCATGTGCACAATAGATCAAGCGAGTCTAGCACAGCCATGAAAGCCCAGCGGGAGAGGCTAAGGATTCCAGGGCTGACACTCGAGTGAGTATTTCCTCTCTCTCGTGTTATTCACCTGCGTCGTCTTGGCTGATCTTCATTTATGTGGATCTTCACTGAGCAGTGCAGCGTTACCACAGTACCAGCTTCTGCAGTCTGCGCTGAGAGAAATCTAGGGAAGCTAGCCAGGATTTGCTGGCTCACGGTGTTGGTGGTTGGCAGTTGTGCGCTGATCTCAGATCAGTTTCAGGGTTCGCTTTTGTAATGACTGTGTAGGGTTCGGCTAAAGGGATCTGATCTTGGATCAGTGAGAATCGGAGCTCAGCTTGTTCAGCATGGAGCTACGGGAAAATGCAGCTGTAGAACCTGCCTGGTTGTCTGTCTGCTTGGATGAGGTGACGTACGCCGACATTGTGAAGTACCCTCTCCACAATTCACTCGATAATGATGAGGCATAGTCTGAACGCCCGAGGTACCCTTGTCTGTTGTCGGTTTGGTACCATGTAATGCTGTAGCACTATGAATGGAGCAAAAACAGTTAATACATGCAGTTAATCTTCATATATACCATGTGCCCTCATTTGCATCTAAAAGAGATGGATTGTCGTAACGAGATGTAAAGAGATCTGATTTTGTTCATAGAGGTCACAGGAGGCACATGTTTACATCTGCTGTAGATGCGTGTTGCATCACAGCTGGTGTTGCTAAGCACACGGTGCATGTTTATCGCCTGACATGTCAGTTCAGCACTTTCAGGTGACGTGATTGGTTTAGCTTTATCAATGGTCTCTGCACCACCAGGGATCCATTTGTTACGTGTAACGGCCTTCAAAACAGACTCGGGTGATGAGATTTTTGGAGGTCATGTTGGAGGTTTTTTGTTTGTTTGTATAACAGCATGGAGCATGCGAAGCATATATAGGTTCTGAGTGCAAAAATCTGACTGCGATTATATCTAGGACTAATACCGCATTTTGTATTAGTGGCGTATTGAGAAATGACAACTAATGATTTATTAGATGTCATTATAAGATTATGTCATCGGTCAATCTCCTAGAATTATGTCTGGTTTTATTCTCTAAGCTCTTTTCAGACGTGAGCAAATTGCTAATAATAAACAGTTCCACAAAAAAAAAAATGGGCCATGGCTGTTTTTACCTTCTTCTAAACCACCATTGCTACCTTGTCCCTGGAGTGATGGGTCATGGGTCATCATGCGCAATCAATGCTACAATGCTGCTCTGTGGTAACGTCTGCCTTCAGTCCTTAGGTTATATATAATAATATATACAAATTGGATATAAAATAGGGGAAGAGCCATGAGACATTATGTTAATGTACTTCAGAACTTCATTTGACCCAATCTGTATACTCTTAGAAAAAAAAAAAAAGAAAGGTTGAACCATTAAGGGTTCCAAGTAGGACCTGTTTAAGAAGCTAAGAACCCTAAACTATCCAAAGAGAACCCTTGAGCAACCCTTTTTTTTCTGAGAGTGTATAGACAGTGAGGCCGTGCTTAAGGGGTCAGTATTTATGAACCATGATTTGACTTGCAGCCTCACTCCAAGAAGCTTGAGCCCAACTCCCACAAGCCCTTGCAGCCCATGCAGCCCGCTGCACGCCTTCCATTTTTGGAGGTAAGAACATGCTTTCTTTGACATAGCCATTTTGTTTTCAGGAGCTCAAAAAGGTCGAGTGAGGTTTCACACTGTGATGCGAAAAAGGGGTCTCCCTTTAACGCTAACGTTTTTGCTCATTTTTGTTCCTCAAAAGCCTTTGTATGTGATTTGAAAGAAAAAGTATGATGGACTTATATAATGCGCTGAGCTTTTGTTTTCGTCCCCTCTTTCAAGAGTTAAATAGGATTTGCGGCAGAATTGAGTGGAGAATGGAGAAAATCGGGTCAGTTCAAATCATGAAGCAAGCCATTCACAAAGTGGGTTTTGAAAGTCACCGCTTTTGGAAGTATTAAAGAAAGTAGATATGCTTTGAATTGAATTGAAATTAAAAGAGGCAGGACTGAACAATTTGTTTTTGTTTTTATTGCGTTGGAGTTGCAAGCTCCTCGGCACATTAAAAACCAAATAAAATGTGACTGCTTTTGATATATTGACAAATTTTACAGCACAGACATTTGACAAGAGTTTATCACTGTACAATTGTCACTACGCTTTGTGTGACTGCATTATCAGAGTTGCTTGTTTCAGTTCTTGACTTTGTACCATGCCCCAGAATCCCACACTCCCTAATAATTACTGAATAGGCAAACCGTGCCATCCTCTCTCTCTCTCTCTCTCTCTCTCTCTCTCTCTCTCTCTCTCTCTCTCTCTCTCTGTGTGTGTCAAGAGCACCACCAATCAGACTTTTTTCCTCAAGTATGTATCTGGGCTTGCGAATAAAATGAGTCATTGAGCTTGAGCCATTAGTTTGTAGTTACACATAATGATGTGCCTCCAATGAGCTCTGATGTTAGAACAACAGATACTGGATAGATTGTTGGACTATCACAAATGAGGCTTTACTTAGAATATGATGTGACAACAAGAGTTAGACATGATGCAGATGATTATGGCACCTTTTTTTTATATTTTATTATTATTTTTTAATCAAGAAGCTTAGTGGAAAATGATGAGGGGTCGATATTGATGTCAAGGGTTGCATCAATATCTATTTTTTGAAAGCCTATATAGAATACAGAGTCCAAATAACAGCAGCGATAAATAGAGGGATGATTAGTGTGCTCTTGTTTAATCATTATATTTGAAGTACCATATGTATATGGTTTTAAGGTTAAAATGTGGGTTTGTTTCAAGAAAACTTGTCCTGAATTTGGATAACTACAAGGCATTAGATCTCCTTAGATCAAAAAATATCTTGTTATATTACATCGTGGACTGACCAAAACTGAAAACATCACTTGTGTTTTATTGGGCGATTAAAGACTTGCTTGAATGAAGTCATCACAGCAATTTGTGGCTGTAGCCTGCAGTAAAGTAAAGTGAGTGAGCAACTATTCTGATTCAGGTCTCAGTAGGTGCCTTTGATTTATCCTCTCTTAATGGGGGCACAGAAACAGTGCACTCATATCTAGAGCACAGGCTGCTACATGGGACCCTTTGGGACATGGCAACCAAGAAGGAGATTAGGCCTGATGTTGTTTCTAAAATCAGCTAAGCTCCGCTTGAAGAGATATAGCAACCAAGGCTGGATGTGGACTTTGCCTGTTCTTTGGTCTCCGTCATTGGGATAGATTTTATGATTGGTAATCTATGTGGGATGTCTCATGACATTGCCATTCCCTGGAACTCCCTGGAAACTGCTAAGAGATTGTGTTCAGTGTTAGCTGTCGCTCAGTTTGTCAGGTGTGATGTAGTCTCACAAGCCAGACTTCTAGCTGTCGCAATAGAGTCTGGTACTTTTTTGTCACTAAACGTGGCCATTTGACATTGAATTGCAATGACATTGCAAACGGCCAATCATAGGCTTTACTGGTAACCTGTCGGCAAACACACGAGGATAGCTCGCTTACTCACCAACAACTGCGTAATCTTGCGCCGAAAAGCTCATTGTTTCATGGTGTTCCCATCGGAAACCACACCGTGGAAGTGCAGAGAGCCAATCAGATTGCAACTTTCAAGATTCTGAAGCTTGTGGCCAGCTATGTGTACAATAGGTATTAGAAACTCTTTGGGTGATGTCAGGCATGATAGGATCCTGGCTGATGTCATTGTTCACACCTTGCTTAACACCTCCCAGCCTGACTTGGATGCCTGACTCCAACAGCCTGTAGCTTCTCTGTATTACAGGGCTAATTGTCAGGACCAGGTTGGTCTTGACCTATGCTTTTGGGCCACTTATCAACCCTTCTTGGCAAAATATCCCATAGAAGACGGATAAAATGTAGTGATGTGGAATAAAGGTGGTGTTCTTCACTCAGGCACATCCAATTAGAGAAAAGGAAGGGGGCAGGCAGGCAAACAATAGAGGATTTGGACCTGGAGGGTTACTGTTGAGAAACGATGAATTTTCCATTCAGACAAGCTTCAAAGCATAAGCTTGATAGGCTGGAGCAGGGCCAGATGGGGAATACTGATGATGATGCAGTCCTGCCCTGACTCATGCGCCCCTCCTCCCTGTCTCTTATGTCTCCTCACTCCAACCCAGGATGTGTAGTGGTAGATCCCTGTTACTTGATATGGAGCACGTTTGAGCTCATTGAGTGTGTGGAGGATAAGCAGGACCCACTGGGTTGGTGTGGAAACAGAAGGTGCCCACTGGAAGTGGTCTTATCCTCTTTTCGCAGAGGCAAACTGTGTATAACGGCAAGCAAACCTTGTCCATCTCTTCTCTCTCTCAATATTCAATTCAGGGCACTTTGAAGGACGTACCGTCTGCTTTACGGGGAGCAAATTCCTCAGCTGACTCAAGATGTGCCTGAACACATCTCTGTGGGTCAAGAATGTGTTGGGAGTTATGTAGAAAGGGCTAACTGGGACTCTAGCAGTGGGCTCTAGACCCTTTTCTTCGCCCAGTTTTCTGCAGCAGACCAGCTTTTTTGGTGGCATGACTTTGACACTATGTCCAACTCAAGCTTCTCCATGCCTCACTTCCTTAATGGATCCAGTCTCCAACGGTTAAAAAGGTAATCAATGGAAGGGGGTTTTTTGTTGCTTGCAGTGAGGTTTACAGTTGTTTGAGGTCATTAACCAGAGCAGTACTGTCAAACGGGGACTACTCGTTGTCATTGTGTTGAATTTTATCTGTATGTGCATTATGAGGAGCTTTTGACTGTAACCAAGAGTGCTTGGCCCCGAATGCTCGAGTCGGTACCCAGGATCGATTCTGGGCTTGTTTGAGGGAGGGCGTCATCACCGCAGGTTTGTTTTCACACAGACGAATTCCTTTCAAGCCGCTGATCGACGTGAGCAAAGCTTTTCCAAAATGGGAGATAATGGGTACACCCTTTATTGTTCTTATTAATATTAATGTTGTTGGTTTAAAAAAAAAACTTTTGCTCAACACTGATCAATGGTTAGGGTGAAGCCTTTTCATGAGTCAAAGATCCTCGCTTACAAATACAAAAAATAGTTATTTATATATCGAGAAGACGTTCCGTGCTCTGCAGACCACAACATGCCAAATTGTTCTAGATATCTGTTTGCCTTGGAAAGATATTGATTGAATGCATTGGTACTATGAAACCAGTGAAGTTCTGCAATAACCTCTTTAATGACCAATCTTTACCCATAACAGAAGGTCAGACTTACTGGATAGTACGTTTGTGGCAAGCAGAACTACAGTATTTGTGTTGCTGTTTCTCTCATGCATTAATCTGTAGAGTGACCCATTTTAGAGTTCTGTGGGGTTTACATGGGATTTGTGCTTGCTCTGTATGTGCTTGCTCTGTATGTGCAGTCAGAATTTTGTATTTCAAACACTTGAGCTTGTTTATCACCTTAGTCTTTTCTCTACTTACGCCGTATTCTCGGAATCTGCTGGTGATTTTCTTATAAATGACATCCTGGACTGTACCATTCATCTGACAGAATTTTCTTCTTGGTGCAAATGGCAAACATCTCCTTAATTTCTGAATCACTTTGGTTTCCAGACATTTCTCCTGGTTGTCTTCTTCTGACTTTAGACTTCACTGTGCTAATGTTTTAAACCAGCCACCTAAAAATGCGTCAGGATGTTGTAGGATAAATAGTTTTCGTCTTTCCTGGAAATGTATGAGCTTCTGTTCACACAGGAATTGTACTACATCTTCTCTGGGTTTTGACTCTGGCTTGCATCACTTAATCCCTAATTACCGCTGAATTTCCACATAAAAGTGCACATGTGAAAAGGGCTCTTTCTCTACCTGAAACAATTATTTCTATTAGCTGTTTTTTTTTTCCTCCTGCTTTTCGGAGTCTGTTTTTCGCTGACCTTACTTCATCTGACTGACCCTAGGGCCACTTGTTTTCTAAAATGTGACTGCCTTTGCCAAAGTCTTTTGTGATTATTTGAGTTTTTGTTGAAATGAGTGGAATGAGTGCAAATTACTATATGCTTCATGATTCATTCTGGATGTTTAATAAAAAGGCTATATGTACATAATGGCAGGGTGGTGGAGTTCATCTGTTGGTGTGAGCAATGCTTTCCCTGTTGAGTTTTGCACTGTATGAAATACAGAAGAATTCAGCGTGGACGTAACATTTACGTAGGTATTTACGTAACATCATAACTTAAGTCTAATGTATCTGCATCTGCTTGTTTTTAAAATATCAGCTTCAGCTATGGCCATTTTGTATCTTATATTAGTGCAGTAACACAACTCAGCGGGCACTGAAGAGAAGTAGGAGAACTATATCTAACATAAAAGCTGACTGTGTTTATTGGTTACCATTTTATCATTAATAGGTTGTGTAATTTCTCCACTGAGCTGTAGGAGGCATCTTGGAGCAAGAGCTCAGGACTGATGGAGTTTAATCTGCCTGTGTGTGGAGGCTTTATAAATAGATGTAAATCTGATCCTCTTTCACTGAGCACCTGAGCACATTTTATATGTTTCATGCCTTTACCAGAATTTCTGTCCTCATCAGGATGACCTGCTAAATGGCAGCTTGTCTTTATCACATGCTTTTAGCTCAGTTAGTTATATAGTCTAGAATCAGTGATCTTCTATAGTATTGTGAGTTTGGTAGCTTTGCACACTAGATGTACAGTCATTTTCTGTCTCATGTATGTGTGTACTAACAGAACCATCCAGTTATATTTGGCCAGGAAAGGAATGGGGCTTTTAAAAAGGTATGGTCTCGATTGCATGGGAATTGCAGTGATTATGGAGTTAGTGACCTACTGGGAGAAATAATGCAGTACCGCCGGAGATTAAGGTTTTGACAGCTCCGCTACTTGCCTACATGAGCAAATGCAGTTATGCAACACAGATGAACTGCGAATATCATCTGTGAGTTACGCATCAATTCCTTCTCGAGACTGCACATCGTCCAACAATTCAATCTGTTTTCTTTTTCCGACAAATCTGGTTTTCTTTTAGATGTTCATAAACTACAACGCCATGGTTATTTTGGGGGGTATAGTCTGCGCCAAAAGAGGACTGTGTAAATCAATTCTGTAGTCAAATGTAAATTAAATAAAAATCCTCTCATTTATATACGATGTGATATGTTGACAATTAGCCAAACATATTATTTGTTATGTGAGCATTTAGATTTTTGTTTTCATGCATATAATCATGGACATATTTCATATTTCGCGATATGACATTGTGTTATTGTAGCCTAATATGACATAGCGAATTGAGATACGAGTTTACCGCAGCCCACTACCGCATCGGCCAATCACTACTGATGTTCAGGGCCTGGCTGAAGTATCTGAGAAATTCAAGTGTATAAATGCTGAATTTAAAACTACTACAGTGAGGTCTGTGTGGATGTTGAATAGCAACGAAGAGAAGCCTTGATGTAAACGAGGCTGGAAAACCCCCCAATATAAAGTGGATAATCTCACCTGGATACCGTAGAACTGCTGCTGTAATTAAAAAGACTGTCCCATGCTCATCCCAGGACTTCTATTCACATTGTGATCATACCATCCTTTTATCACATTTAGTGCTGTTGCCTTTTCTCTTTATGACCGTGTACTAAAGCGACCTATAGTCCCACTATCATGTGTAACCCAGAAGAGGACGGGTTCCCTTTTGAGTCTGGTTCCTCTCAAGGTCATGTCATCTCAGTTTTTCCTTGCCACTGTCGCCTCTGGCTTGCTCATTAGGGATCTAGATCTACATCTGGATTTCTCTAAAACTGCTTTGTGGCAATGTCTATTTTTAAAAGATCTATAGAAATAGAATTGAATTGAAAGTAGCAGTTACTTGCAGGATTTTATTGCCGGGACATCCTTTTTCTCGTTTCACTCAACTGATGTTGGCAGAGAGAAAATGGCACAGAAGTTTAAAAAAACAACAACAAAAAAACAAACAAAAAACCCCACCTTATTCCAGTTCTACAAATAATGAAACCCCAAGTATCACAATTGCTTTGTCAAAAAAACAAAACGTTTGACATGAGTACCCATGAGGATGTCATTTTAATCCGGTAGAAATAATCTATGTAGAATTCTCATGTTTAATGTCCAAGAAATGACTAAATATGGCCTAGGAACATCTGTACACATTTATCCTTTATTAAAATATCAGGATCTATGAATATGCAATTTTGAAATTCCCCCATGTCCTCCTGCCATCACAAATGGGTAGCTGGCTAGTTAACTGCTAGTAAACTAGCTGGCATATTGTCACAGGTCGACTCAAGTGGGTTTTCAGTATCTGAGTCTCGATTTGCATAGTCATATTCTCAGCGATTTATTTAACAGTAGCCAAACCTGTCAAAATATCATGTTACCATAACAATCAAACCTTTTGTTTATCACTATCATTAGATAAGTTAGCTAGCTGTCAATTCTCAAAGGAGTCAGTTGAACAACTCATTATATTGAGAGATATGGAGATCTGAATAAGTGGTTGGATCAGTTAGTATGTTCCCCCCACTCCTTGGTATAGAGGACACTGCAGGATGATGAAGCCAGTAAGCTAATAGGATCAATTTAATGACCTGTAATCGTCCCATTGGTGAAGAGCTTAGTACCTGACAGTCACTGCGAGTGGGGGAATGGCAGTAGCGTTAGTGTGTGGCGCTTTTAACTGCGTTTCGGTATAAACGTTGGGACGAATGTGGACCAGCCTTGAGGATGTGTACATCACGACTTTGATGAGCTATCTTAACAGGAGTAAGTGGTACAGCTTGTGGAGAAAATCAAGAAGACGGTATGTAGCAATCCACGATTGCCTTCTAGAGTTATTAGGCCTAGACATATGTTTCATGTACAATTATATTTAAACTTAACACATAGTTACGATGGAGAGCTTTTCTCCTCTTTTAGTCAGGACTTGGCTTGGTAAAGGGTCTATTATATTTATGGGCTTCGAAACATTAGCTGCTATTGTTTTGCCTTATAAACAGCTTGTGAAAGTTCAGGCTGGATGGGTTTATAATTTTCCAGGCAGACTGGATATGTTGCATTAATTAGGCCCTGTTTCTGCTGAGTAATTCATACAAAAGTATATTCATCCAAACAATAGAAACCTTAGAAATAGAAATCATAAATATGTGCTGCATATTATTGCTGAGTGGTAGATCTATGATAAAGCATATCATACACTCTTAAAAAGGGTTCCTCAAGAGTTCTTTTGGATGGTTAAGGGTTCTAGTTTCTTAAATTAGTTCTACTTGGAACCTTTTCTGAAAGGCAAACTCTTTGTTGCAGGGTTTAACATTTAAGGGTTTCCCCAGAGAGACAAATTGAAGAACCTTTTAGGGTGCTAGATGGAACCTTTTTTTATTATTACTAAACATTTATATATATATATAAGAGTATATGGAACTGGATCCCATCACTGATTGATTATTAACATATTTAACCTTCTCTTTTCTTGAGAGTTGTGTTCAAAACTGAGATGCCCCTGAGGTAAAACATCTTAGACCACATTAATGAATGCTGTTTGCAACCATGACCAGCTAAACCAGCATGGAACTCATTTTGATCCAAGTTGGTTTTTTCAGTATGGGGTAGCGTCTGTCGTCGAATGTTTATATCTCAGTTTTGCTGTCTGTTTTTTCAGCTGCAGGACAGGCAACAGAAAGAGTCTTATAGGAAGTGGACAGTCATCAGGCCTTCCTCGACCACACTCTCCGTTTTCTTCACATACAGGTAACATACTGTGTATGTATGTGCAGTACTGTGCAAAAGTCTTTGGCGCATGTAAAGAACTTCTGTAAAGCGAAAATGCTTTTAAAAATAATGAAATCAAAATGTCCTGAATAAAAATAAATAAATACTATAGAGAGCAGTAAACAGTAAAAAAAAAAAATTAAAACAGATCTGGTTGTTTGTGTGAGCAGCTTTTGTCTTTAAAACTGCATCAATTCTCTTAGGCACACTGTCGTGCAGTTTTATAAGGAAATCGGCTGGTAGG
>JAOUQW010000028.1:3339881-3352059 GCA_028565825.1 Olivaichthys viedmensis | reverse complement strand
ATCAATTCTCTTAGGCACACTGTCGTGCAGTTTTATAAGGAAATCGGCTGGTAGGTTGTTCCAGGAATCTTGGAGAATTTGCCACAGTTTTTCTGCAGACTTTGGCTCTCACTTGCTTCTGTCTCTGCAGGTACAATCCCAGACAGCATTGATTATGTTTTTATATAAAAAATGGTCTATTATTTAATGTTACTTTCTTTAATGAAATGAAATCTCTACAGCATTACATTTTTTAGAAAATGAATGTTTGGAAATCTAAAATTTGCTCTTTTCTAATGACACACTAATGCAGAAGACATCAAATGAACATCTAAGACAAAATGTATACGAAACATTTAGGGTGCCTAGGACTTTTGCACAGTGCTATATGTGTGTATGTGTGTGCCTGTCCAGTTTGATAGTCCTTATTGTCAGCGTCAGTATTTGTTGCACTTCTATACCATGTGATGAGGTGGATGTGGTGAAATTGTGCTAAAGAAGAAGTCATGAAGAAAAGCAGGTTCTGGAAAGCCGGTCATGTCCGATTCATTCCTCGTCCACAGGATCTTTCTCTGTCTGTGATTTCAAAGTCTTTGTTGATGCTGGTACAGTTGTAGTGGGAATATACAGTTGAGTGCAAAGGTTTGCACCCCCATGGTTTCTGAGTGAAAAAAGGAAAATACACCTCTATTTTACTATGTAGCTACCAAAAAAAAAAAAAAAAAGAATTGCAGGATGTTAAATATAAAATGTGGGTGAATCCTGCAACAAGACAACAATTTTAAAAAGACAAAAATCAACAAGAAAATATCATAAAATATTATAATATTACAATATTGAATATCACAACTAATACGATGTAGAAGCTGTTTAGAGGATACAAAAAGTGGGCGTCCAAGTTATTAGAAAATATTTATATCACACTCGGAAATGAACTGATATCATTTTGTTTTCCTCACTATTAATATCGACATAAACTATTTGGCAATATTTGTTACTTGTGATAATGAAGGAACACACATAATACATGTTTTGTTGCTTTAAATGAAATGCTTTCATTTTGTCCTAAGGGTGTGCAAACTTTTGCACTCCATCATAAGACAGTAGGTACAGTAATTACGTGGCGGAGCTCATTACGGCCAAATGTTTCTGATTTTTCGTGATGTTACCTTAATTAATAAACTTATTCGTGATTATGGAAGTATTTCAATTTCATATCCAATTTCTAGTCCAAAAGTGTCATGTTCCCTAGAGACACAATTCTGTTTTAGGATCCTACAGATATTATATTAAAGCCCACACCTAGTAATACATTAGAATAATGACCGATTAACCACAGATTGCCTCAGCTCCGTTGTCAACTCCATGCTTAGCCTCTGAATCGAAAATGACTGTGTAAATTGGGTCAAGTCTGTCATTTCAATTGCACACAGGACTTCGACCAAAAAAGAAAGATTTTCTCGCCTTGTGTTTGGACCCCAGTAAATAAAACCCTAATCAAACCTCTATTAATGACTTTCACCCATTAACATACGCTCTGACAACCCACAAGCTTTCCTTTATCTTCACAGAGCTGCATTGTGTCTTTGTTTAATTAACTGTAAACCCCCTCCCATATTCAATGGAGTGAATTATCTGTGATTAATGTTGGTCAGAGGGCCATTTTCATGTGTTTGTCACCACACTGGGTCTGCTTGCAGTCATTTGGGATCCACACACACACATAGCATTTCACTCTGACTGACCCTCATTAGCCGGAACCAATCCACCGAAACGGTGGGGTTTGTGGATAAGTGGATGGAGCCCATATGGTTTGGAGGCCTCTGGGTGAGATTGAATGTAAATGTGTAGATACTTCAGACCCCGTAGCAAGACCTAGAAAGTCAAACCAGCTCCAACTCCAACAAGAGAAGCACCCTTGTATGGCGAATTCATAAAAACCTTTTAGCTATTAATCAGCCGTTTTCTTTTCTTAGTTTTTTTTTCTTTTCTTTTTTTCCCCCAGCTTGAGCCCAACAGCACTCCTGCTACCATTTTCAGATCTGTTGATTTCTAACATTACTGTGCAAAAGTCTTAGGCACATGTAAAGAAATTCTGTGAAGTGAAAATGCTTTCAAAAATAATGACATTAAAAGTTACTGAATATAAAAAATACTATAAAAAGCAGTTAACAAACTAAAACAAATCAGTTTGTTGGCGTGAGCAGCCTTTTCCTTTAAAACGGCATCAGTTCTCTTATAAGGAAGAGAAGGAAATCGACTGGTAGGTTGTTCCAAGAATCTTGGAGAACTTGCCACAGTTCTTCTGCAGAACTTTGGCTCTCGCTTGCTTCTGTCTCTGCAGCTAAAATCCCAGACAGCCCTGATTTATGTTTTTATCTGAAAAGTGCTCTATTACTTAATATCTTACTTTCCTTAATGACTTACAAAAAATTCTCAGTAACATAAAATTTTCTGGAAAATGAATGTTTGGAAATCTAAAAATTAGCTGTTTTTAATGACACACTAATGCAGAAGACATAAAATAAACATGTAAAACAAAATTTATATTGAACATTTATGGTGCCTAGGACATTTGCACTGTACTATATGTGCTTTTAAAAATCCATGTGCAACTCTTAGCTGATGGTTTTGTCCTTCTCTGGTTCTGCTTTATTGCAGTTATGTGTTTAAGGTCATTCACTCACTAGTTCATTCAAAAGCAAAGGATTTATGTTACCAAAGACCGAATCACTTAAACCTTTTTTCCAGATGTTCCTCTTGACCATGGACACTTACTAAATGAATAGTCCTGTTTCTAGATGGCACCTGGCTGTTTGATGCCATGCTGCTGAACACTGGGCCTGTCACGATTATTACACAATAGCATCATTTTCCAGTCATTTCCGCAGTTGTAGGAAAAGGGCTCTGACTAAATATGTAATTTAAGGTGTACTTTATTTTCACATATGTTCTAATAATGTATTAATTTTCTAATTCAATATATACATTTTTTTTTTTTAAATATGTGCCCTTAAAATAATATGTAAGGATTTACCAATTTTTAACAGGCACTTATTGGAGTCATAACTTATGTGGCTGAATCTCAAATGGAGTTTTATAGTGCATTATGTAGATTATGTTACGCCTTATGCAAGGAGCATATATAGTGAATAGGAAGCCATGTGGGATTCAGGGGTCTGAATAAAAAGTGAATACACTATTATTAGGGTTGTATTATAACACGCTCTATACTATAATATTGGCATTAAATGGACAAAAAAGACAGTTAATCCCCCTCTGCTTATTATTCAGTTACTCATCTCAAAGACAGCAGGTACAGGGAGTTTAAGGGGTTAAATGGTTAATCTCAATTATTTCTTATTAATTGTCATGAAATGTCATGATCATGATTAGAGATGGTGTAAAATAATCCATTTTTAGATGCATTGCCATTTTCTTTCAAATAATTGTGCATCAATGCACAAAATGTCATAATCAGACTTTTACAGGATTTTTATTAATTTTTTTGCCAAAATGTCTTCTGAAAAAAGAAGCATTATAGGTTAGAGCCGTCCGATTCCTTTAAAAAAATGCATTTGGATTTGAATTACTTCTATGATTTAGTATCTGAATGCATTTGAATATTAATGAGCCAGAGACAGAATGAACATTAGCAGCTACACTTTATTGCATTTGCGTAAAAGCAATAAGAATCATGAGGCATCATAATTTTATTATAAACTTGAACTTGATTTTTAACGTTGAGTTTACATTTGAATGGAAATACATTATTTTTCATGATGGATGAACTTGATATTATGTTTTAGAAGTGTTTATCGTGTGAAAGGGAGATTTCCCGCCCCTGATTGTCACAGGCCTACAGAACACCTGATTTAACTTGTGTGTTGAGCTTATATGTCTTGGATTATTTCCTCCAGGCACGAGTCCTCAGGAAAGCCCCAGAAACTTCTCCCCCAGTGCCTCAGCCCACTTCTCCTTCGCTCGCAGGTAACCGACACATTCTCCAACTCCTGCACTTATGATACCCTATTGTGTGGTTCTACCGAGATTTATTGAGTGTACATGAAACGTAAAACAATAATGAACTATATTTGGATTTTTCACTTAAATATTACTGACAGTTAGTCACTGCTCTGTGATGGGTTGTTCTTCATGGTCCATTGGAGATGCAGTGTTGATGCTTAGCTACGTTTGCTTTATCTGTATTGGTGGTATCAGGAGGTGTTAATTATGCAAGTATACAGCATGTTTTCTTTTATGTGAGGATGATGTTCATGTTCTGTTGATGTGTCAGAAATGGCTTAAAATATTTGTATTCCTTCTTCACCATTTTATAATTCAGCTCTGGCCACAGAGTAGACAGGTAATTCAAATAAGGGCCATCATATTTGCTTTTCCCCCTTTTTACCCCCTGCATACACTAATTCACAATAAAGTTCTCAGCCCCTTCATCGTTACTGTCTTCTCACACAATTCCTCCCAGTTTTTGTGTTTAGTTTCTATTATCTGCTATCAGGATGGCATAGGGATCTAACAGGAAATAGCTCACCAAATGCCATTCTGTAAAAACAGCCACACTCAGCCGACCGGGCTGCTTTGTAATCAGCTTTCATCCTCCCTCTCTCTTTGAAAATCAATGAGTCATTCAGCATTTCCCTTGTCTCTTGTGTTCCACTCACCGCCCGTGTTAACTCAACCCAGTCCGATACGTCACGCTGTTTATGTGCACAGGTTTCATTCACACATTTATAAGCCATTATAGCAGTGCCTGTGTTTGTGTATAGGACTGATGGCCGTCGCTGGTCCCTGGCATCCCTCCCCTCCTCCGGATATGGAACCAACACCCCCAGTTCTACCATTTCTGTATGTACCTTTTAAATTCATGATCATTATTGAGTTAGGGGAGAAAAATTATGGAAACATGGTGTTTCTGAGCTTCTGAGAGTCACCATGGCAATTACTGTAATAGTAATAGTAGTAATAGAGCCATCCAGTCGGATTTGGCAATTTTTTTTTTTTTAGACGTACAAGTCATGCATCATCATGACCCAACCTTAAAAAGAAGTTCGGCTTCACACACAGCTAATGGTAGCAGCTAGCCGGCTAACTAGCTAGTTAGCAAAAAGACAGACCAGAGGAAACAAATCGGATCAGATAACAAAATACACAACGAACACAGATTGGATATTAAAAATACACACAGCGAAAGCAGACAGGTGAGTTTTGTTCTCCACTCTGTCTTTTAGCTAGCTAGGTAAAGTTAGCTGGATCGCTCGCCGTCTGCATGAGCCGAATGCTGAGAGCGGAGCAACAATTTGCCCTACAGCAAGAGCTTGGTTAATAGCTAGCTAACTAAAGTTAGCAAGCTAGATCACATTGTTGGGTCTTTGTTGTGTTCTGATCCTGAGTGAGCAGAGTTAGAAACCAGAATAGAGCACTCGCAGCCAACAGAGCTAGCTAAAAACACAAGCTCTTGATGAAGGCAAAGGGTTTTGCTCTTTCACCTAGTACTCTGTAACTGTGACACTCACGTTCTCATAACCTTTCTGTAATACTGAGGAAACGACAATGACGACAGCAGATAATTACATCCTCAGAATCCCGAATACTTGGGCCACATTCCTAACCGCATCCTGCGAAACTAAACAGTACTAATAGTGTCATTACTATTTAGACATACTGTTTAGTAGTGATGCACCAACATTAATTTGTTTTCAGGGATTTTTAAAATGATTATTAATTAACTTTTTGTGCTGTTGCAGAAATTGCAATAATTTGTTTAGCTTTATATGCTTTTGAAAATTGAAAAGCATTTAGGCATTAATTAAAAAAAACTACAAGGTCATTAAAAAAAACACTTTATTGTTAACAAGTCAGTCCTTTCCAAAGGACATTACTCCATAAAACTAATCTGACAATAAAAAATAGCATTTTTTATTTTTATTTTTGGCCATTTTCAGTGGCTGATATTTCAATCCATCCCGACTATTTAGTGTGTAATATGCGGTTTGGGACACGACCTTGAATTCTCCTTGAATGTGCATTGACTTGCCATTTGCAGTAATCGGATTAATCCATGCAATAGAGAAGGCGCAGCACAACCCAGTATATAAATTATATACAAATATATTTTGGTATCCCAGATACCCCAAATCTTACATCCAGCAGGTTTAAGTTAGATTGGCACTCTAACTGGGTGCAAACAACCGGATGCTGTTTGCCATGAATAACAGATGCTGCCATGACGCTCTCCCGCTCTGTCTAACACAGCTCTGAGCAGATTGGTTTCCTGGTAAATATGTGCTTGAATCTGTGCCATAAAACCCACTCACTCACTGGCTATGGCTGTGTTTACTGACACTGTTTTAACACACGCCCACCTAGGGATGAAATGGTAAACAATCTGGTGGCAGCAACCCAGCCAGCCGGCGCTGAATTTACAGGATAAGGCAACAAGCCGTGCCACAGAATAGCAGGCGCAGATGCTATTTAGGCAAGACATTTAAGGGGAGACCTGGGACATTTTGCTCAAACTAATAATGTGTAACTTTGCAAAGCTAGTTCCAGTGAGATGTGATGATCAGTGGAGCATCCAGTCAGCCAGCATTTTTTTCAGATGCAATTTTAATGTGTAAAAAATTGACTGTTTTGTATTAGTTTAATGCCAGAATTTTAAAAAGTACTTTGAACCCAAGAATTTGATGCAGACCTTCACTGTCAAATATTGGGGCATTATCTTCATATAATGATGGATTGTATTAATAACTTTTGACCTGCTGCGTCGTTTTTGAGTTTTACAGGGTAGTTTACTTCAAAATGATGAAACCAACAAGACATTTAAGTTGGGGTTTTACAGATGTTCCTTCATTATTACAAGTAACAAAAATAGTCAAAAAGTCTATGTTAAGTTATTAATAGTGGGGGAAAAAAATAATTATGATTTTTCCGAATGTGATATAAATGTGGATTTTAATTCCACTTACCTCTAGTCCTTTTGCTCTTAGTCTTGGATTTTTTGTGAATCTCTTTGCAAAGGGTTTTTTTCCCCAGTTATTTATCTTCCATTTTTTGGTCATGTCTTTGTGTCTGTTTCTTCCATTTCTGATGGTTTTCACTGTTGGACACTCATCTTTTTAACACCATTCTGCAGCTCTGTGAAAGATCAATATTTTCTGTTTTAGATCTTGTCATAGCCGTTTTCCTGATTCCCACTGACTCTTATGCCGAATGCACACTACACGATTTTAGCTCCGTTTTCCCTGTTGCAGACTAATTTTGGAGATTTACGACAACAGTACAGCGATTCAGAGATTTTGAACGTCGTGTAGTGTCCACTAGGTATTAACACTTTACAGCTCACAGCAAACTGCTTTAGAGTTCAAGCCTTAAATTAAGACTGAAAAAGGAAACGTGTTAACTGATTTTAAGTAATTATGCACCTCAGTGAAGCACATCAAATGAATTAACTAGAGCATGTTAACGGGGATGCAAACTTTTGAGCTTGCTTATAAAGATAACCGCCGACTTGGACTCAGTTGTTGTAATATTAAGGCTGTATGTTGTAACAAGTTTTTCATAGAAGGAACACCATGGGTAAAATAGAGGTACATTTTTAAATGTTGTCATCCAGAAACTAAGGGGGATGCAAACTTTTGAAAGTCTCAGCTTTCTGGTGATGCCAATATTATCTTCTTAATAGTACTACTATTACGACTATTATATTATCCAAATATTATGTAAGATATGATGCTCATTTAAATGGTGACTGTCGGCAACACTTGTTTTTTGAGGAAAAAGGGCCATAAAGCCCTTTCTTAACGCACCTCCGTGTTATTTTCAGTCATCCTGTTCATCACAGGAGAAGCTCCACCAGCTGCCCTTCCAGCCCACCGCAGACGAGCTCCACTTCCTCTCCAAGCACTTCTGCACTGAGAGCATTGCTACTGATGACCACCGCAGGCCCACGCCCATGCGCCCACGCTCGCGTAGCCTCAGGTACAACAAAGGATTGTGGCTTATGGCTTGTGGTTTGATTTGTCCATGTTTGAAATAAGATGATTTTAACAATTGCATTGTTAATTCTGTGCTTTTCAGCCCTGGAAGATCCACATTATGCTGCGATCATGAGATTATCATGATGAATCATGTGTACAAAGAAAGGTTTCCTAAGGTAAGCAAGGGGCCCTAGTTGGTATTTTAAACTCCTCAAGCGTATGCTGCTCTCAAGAGTGAGGAATTTTGGAGCTTTGCTCTTGGGTGTGTAGTCTGAGTTCTCTGGTGTGTCCTTCAGGCCACGGCGCAGATGGAGGAGCGCATTCAGGAGATCATAAGCAGCAGTTCCCCAGAGAACGCACTGCCTCTGGCGGATGGAGTGCTTAGCTTCGCCCATCACCAGATTATCGAACTGGCGCGCGACTGCCTGGAGAAATCTCGCCTCGGCCTCATCACTTCCCGCTACTTTTGCGAGCTCACCGATAAACTAGAAAGGCTTTTTCAAGAGGTGAGGAGCTCTTAGGACTTCAGCTGATGTTTGAGCGAAGCTGCATATAGGCCTAAAATGAGATACATTTAGTCATTTGTCAGACATTCTTGTCCAGAAGGACTTACAAAGCGTGTAAACAGTTGCAGGCACAGCAATACAAAGCACTTACAGAATCTTCCTGAAAGATTTAGATACAAGTGCTACAGTGATCTATGTGGCAACAAAAAGAATAATGTTAAACCTGTTGAGCGAATTCTGTAGTCTGGAAAGGTCGTATTCTTTTGATGTTGGGAAGAAGAAATCTGCAAGAGCTGGTGGTTGATGTGAAGGGATTGGAGACGTTGAGCCCGTCATCTAAAGTCACACCAAGATTCATAGCTGTGTGTGTCGGATGGTCATCAACGTAGCATTGGTTAGCAATGTAACTACCCACCTGATGTGAGATGCATGAACAGACAAACAAGATGGAAAGAAATAAGTTTGCATTTTACAGCTCCAATACTATACCGTGTATGTAATACTTCACCTGACCATTTATGAACATAACAGCTAAGGAACAAAACTGAAACCTAAACGATCATTTTACAGCCCTGCTACCACATAACTTCCGTCTAACTACTTTATTATTTTTGGTGTAATACCTCTCATGTTATAAAACCCTATAGGCAATTGAAAGAATTAATAAAGAATTAATGTGATATGTTGATTTAAAAGATTTTTTTCCGTAAGAATTTAACATTTTAAAATAAACAATTACTCATTTGTAACAACTGGACAGTTAACATATTTATGTATACTATTAAGTATAACTTACCATCAACATGTCATTTATGGATAAGTACAGCTTCTTACCATTATTGTACCATTTTATTACCAACTTGTTACTGCTGCAAGGTTGCCACGCGAGAATCACATCAGCGTTGGCCAACGTTTCCAGCTCACTAGCTAGCTAGCTAACTTTGGCTAGTAAACTATAGTTGACACAGAAGCAGAAAATGACTGTATGATGTGGTTAATCTTTCTCAGATAGTTATTAAATTACCATCAAGAATGTAACAGCCAGTTAGCATATGAATGTGCTCTTATTTCTGTTTATATGCAGACTTGATAGCAAAGCTTAAGTAGTGTGGAAACTAGCTAGCTAAGTTACCTCAGGTACAGGTTTGACTGATTTTATAAATCTGAGTCTACTCGTTCACAATTTTAAAAGACTCCATCTCCATATGTATGTTTATATTTTGCTGAAATGATCAATAAAAAGATGGTCAGTTGATGGTTTTAATTTATTTATGGTCAAATATTTTCTCTTTTCTTTGATGTAGTCTATGGACAAGCGCTAGCTGTGCTTAGCGTTGCTGTCCCTAAATGTATTTTTTTTCCCTGCCGTATGAAAAGCTATACGGGAAGTGGAGAGAGACGGGCGGAGTGGAGAGTGATTTGTCGCGTCCCATGTGGAAAATCTTTTAAGCGTGTGTATGTGTGTGTATTCCCATGTTAAATTACCCATAGCTAATTGTGTTACCATGTGCGCAGTCCACTGAGAGATCGGAGAGTGCTGAGGTGACTTTCATTAAGGAACTGGTGAAGAAGATCCTAATCGTCATTGCCAGACCGGCGCGCCTTCTGGAGTGTCTAGTAAGTTCATTTATTTGCTGCAGCATCAGCAAAGCATTTTCCAGACATTTAGCCTCAAAACCTCTGAAGATATTAGTTACCATTTTATATTTTCCAAAAAAAACCAACTGTCCTGTGAATGAGGACTCCTTGGATGTGTGAGGGAAGTAGTAATTTGTGGCAAAATGAAATGCGATATTCACTAGACAGATATAAAAGTACGCTAACCCATAATGCATCCGTTGCAGTGCAACCCCAGTGTTTTGGTCATGTGCAAAACTTGCAGAATTATGGTCCATCATCTTCAAAACAATTTCTTGGGTACATCTGTAGATTTAAATCCATTTATGGGCATTTTTGGTGCCTCCCTGGATGTGGTCGATTAATCGAGTATGGAAACTGACTGTTGCTTTTGTTACATTGCTCATAAGGTGTTTAATATTACTGAAATGTAAAGGCACCCGTTCACCAACCTTTGACCACTGGGTTGAGGATGCACTCTACTTCCTCAGATTAGTGAAAATAAAATATTCCCTTTCAGGTTCTACTAAGACCTTTTCTAAATTGTAGAACCCTTTTTTTAAGTATATAAATGAGCATGTTAAGCTGCCTGCTGCTCCTTAGTCTTACTTATACTTACTGTCTGCAATTTGAAGAATCCCTCTGCTGATCTTCTTGCGCTATCATACTCTTATTCTTTTTTTGTGTGTGTTTTGAATATTTCACAGGATATTTAACAACTGTGAATATACACAGCAATGTGTACGTAGAAAAAACAAGTAGAAAAAAAAGAACAACAAATGTGAAATGTACCCACAGGAGTTTGACCCAGAGGAGTTCTATCACCTGTTGGAGGCGGCCGAGGGTCACGCCAAAGAGGGGCAAGGCATCAAGACCGACATTCCACGTTACATCATCAGCCAACTTGGTCTGACACGAGACCCTTTGGAAGGTAAGATGGCATTATAATGTGTAAATACGGATATTATTCCATGAAATCAGGTTGTAAATTGTGTTATCATGGACAAAACAATGTGAGATCTCCATTACACAGCGTTAGTAGAGAGCTAAATGGGATCTGACCATTATGGGCTGCTTCATGCTTCAAATTGAGCCAAATTGATGGTCTTGCATGCAAAATTATAGGTTTAAAGATTCAAAGGTCTGTTTTCACAAAGTGTATTCTCGACCTATGAGACAGACCTTCTTTAATAGTCCTATAATTCTGCATCCAAGACCGTCATTACCAGTAATTAGACCCAAATGCAGCTCCCTGTCCACATCTGGGGGGGGGGTTTGTTTCCCCCCCAATAAACCTGGAAGCTTCTCGGCCTCCTTGGCCAAATCAGAATTGCTTCCAAAGCCCTTCAAGGCTCTCTAATCCTCAGAGGTGTCCTAGCTCAGTGATGGTTGACTGTGATGGTTGAAAGTGGAGAACGGCAGCTGTTCTGAAGTCTATTCGCTGTGCTCGATTCTCTTTGGGGACTGCCAAACTGCCCTGTGGTCCATTACCTCCTGCTGTTCGTGCTGAGAATTAGCTTGCTGGGGTTTGTTTGGCAGTGCAGTTTTCCTGCAGAAATGTCTCCCGACATGTGTTAAGATCCTTATCCTGGATTTCAAGTTCATTTAACTCATTTAGGAAACCACATGAGTCAGCTCATTAGTCTTATTATGTGGAAAAATGGGGTGATGTCATTTGTTTTGGTCCGCTCAACTTGGTGAATAAAGAGAGAAGTCTGTGTAGTAAACAAGGACGTACATGATGGTTTAATTGGATTTTAATGTGTATTTTCTTCAAACGTTGGCACAGCTCAGGGCCTAACTACTGTTTTCCTGTCTTGCAGAAATAGCCCAGTTAACCAGCTACGATAGTGGAATTGCAGAAACTCCTGACACTGATGATTCTGTGAGTGTGAGTAAAGTTAACAGTAATAGTAATAACAGTATTTCAGTAATACACAGTACTGTGCAAAAGTCAGAGAGCACCCTTTTGTTCATTCAGTTTTCAATCAAATGGCCATTAAGTATTTATTGTTAATGATTTGGTGGTAAACAATAATGATGGGAAAATGTTACAGTACATTCATTTCCATTTTCAGT
>JAOUQW010000028.1:3320506-3331441 GCA_028565825.1 Olivaichthys viedmensis | reverse complement strand
ATTAATGATATGAAAAAGTGTTTTTTCGTGTTCCTGAAAAATTGGAATTTTGGAAATACATGTTTTTCATTGGACAGTGACGATATGTAATTACATAGTAACTAATGTGAAAAAAATGTTATGCATAAGAAATAACATGTAGCAAGCCATACCAAACTGCTATAGTAAATACTTGCATATTTGACTTAAATGAGTAGGTAGGTACAGGTGACAAATGTGTAATAATGCTTGTAACGTTATATAATTATTCACTTTTCACCTGAACGTAATTGGTTATTGACAATTTCATGTGCAAATTTGAATCTCAGGATCAAGTACTGCAGTACACCTGATCTTTTTTCACATTAGTTACTATATACTTACATTTCCAACTTGAACCCCAAGTATCATTTGTATAAACTACATATTTACCCATTAATTTCTGAGTCATTATTGCACTGTAGCCGTAAATACCTAGTAGTTTTTACATACGTTACTAAATATCCAACATGCAAGGTATATACCAGACATATGTACTTTTAATTACTACATATTTACCTGTTACATAGTAGGTAGTTACTGTACTGTAAAATAAAGCACCACCCAAGAACCTGATTCTGAATTCCTGTTTGAATGGGAAAAAAAGGCATGCGTAATTTGATGTTATTAAAGATTTTCACTGCCAATTCTATTAATATTTGATTATACTGGGTCTGAATTTACCTTTTTGAGATTCAGATTTTGAAAATTCAAGTTAAAACAATTCAAGCAGTAGAAAATTGGAGCTTATATTCACATGGTTGTAAAGATTCAAGTTGTGGACATTTAGCTTGTGGAAATAGAAAAATATATATTTTTTCTAAGTATTGCACTGGTTATAACAGCATAAACTTTTGTGGTCATATTTTAACCACAGATTTTAAAATGTTTTTTTTTAATGACCAGACCGTCCCTGTCCCACTCTTCTGACACGGAGAGCACCAGCACAGGCAAACGCTCAGAACTCCTGCCAAAGTTTGCCATCTCAGCAGAGGTGGAGAGCTGCGAGGGCTCGCTGCCCCTGGGCAAGGCTGGTAAAGTGGCCTTTTCTGTTGGAGAGCTGTCTCAGGATGAGCCTGATGCCACCACGCCTTGCAGCACGGTCAGCAACTCCACCCTCTCAGGTACAGCAGGAAAAGAGAAACAGACGAATCTGCCTTTTTTGGGAATTCTGAAATGCAATAAGCCAGCCTGCCCATTGTTGGTCAGAAATTTGCCTGAGAACTAAAATAAATAATAAATTCAGTTTTGTTTTCAGTTTCTCTTCAACATAGCAGCCATGAGTTCAGTTAATTCTTTCTTTTGGTTCTTTTGAAAGGATGCACCCACATTTCGTTTTTTAACCTAGAATTCAATTTTTTTTATAGATAAATTGTAAAATAGAGGTACATTTTTATTTTATTTTCCCTCAGAAACCATGGGGAATGCAAACTTGTATGCATGTGAGCTTTCATACTTTGCTTTCATGGGGAATGCAGCTCACAATGCTTTACCTACGATTAAACAAAAACAACACAGTAACATATTCAAAAGTTAAGTTGGAAAGCTGTTGATGTGGTTGCTGCACTAATGTTCTAATGTATTAATCATTATCATTATTGTGTTTTGGTTTTTTTCTTTCCTCTGTTTGAACAGGCAGTTTCTCTGAGCACCTGGACCAGCTGGTATCGCGGCCGGAGGGAGTGGACAGTCCAGACACTACCAGTAAGCCGTCCACTAACACCAGCAGCCATTTGACCTCCCCGAGACCCGAGACCACCGTACCCAAATCATCATCTACCAGCGCTCTGTCTCTTATGATCCCTGGGGGTCAGTATGTATGGGTGTATGTATGGGTGTGTGCGCATGCGCATGTGTGCTTGTGCAGGGTCTATACCCTTCTGAAGCCTGAAGGAAAAAGCATACGTTTCTTCCCTGCAGATTACTCAGAGAATGCGGCAGAGTGGGTTGAAGGAGATTTGTGAGAGGGGGATGAAAGATCTTTGAAATTACCATGCTTTCACTCCCGCTGTGAGTCCTCCATTCTGTGGAATAGCTCAGGGCTAGACGAGTGTAGAGAGCTCGGTGTGTTCCAATATCCTATTGGTCTCACTTGCAGGAGGCGAATGAGGAACGACCATTAATTAAACACTTTTTTAGCATGTTTTCGTCATTGTCTTTAAAATAATAAGCAAAGAACAAGGTAATCAGATAGAAAGACGCACAAATCTCTGTTAATTGTTCTCTAAGCAGTGTCGTGTGCACTTTTATTCTTCCTCCAGATATTTTTGGCGCGTCTCCACTGGCCAGTCCCATGTCTTCGCACTCACTGTCATCAAACCCCTCCTCCAGAGACTCCTCTCCCAGTCGAGACTCCTCCCTCTCTGCTGCCAGCTCACGCCAGCCAATCATCATTCACAGTTCTGGGAAGAAGTTCGGCTTCACACTCCGAGCTATTCGAGTGTACGCTTGCGACAGTGATGTCTATACTGTCTATCACATGGTCTGGGTAAGGTTTTGTTTAGCTTTATATCGTTTTCTCTGTATTCTCGGTATTAGACTAGGTATAAGCTCACTTACTTTTACTGTCTATTTTGTCTATATGGTGCTATTCTACCCTGCAGATGTGTCAAGACCGTAGTTACTCATATTTTAAACTCTTTGTTCAACTTTTTTGCCAGAATGTGGAAGACAGTGGGCCTGCTCAAAAAGCTGGGCTCAAGGCTGGAGACTTGATCACTCATGTCAATGGGGAAACAGTCCATGGACTGGTACATACTGAGGTGGTAGAACTGCTGTTAAAGGTGAGAGGACTGTCCTCACGATAATGTTCACATAGTCTTTCATTTGGTTACAGTAGTTTAATCTCGAGGTTTGCATCAGGACTGGGATCCCTCAGGACCCAAAAACAAAGTTGCGGGCGCAGGATGTTTTAACTCCCATGTGGGCAGTCAGAAATGAAGATCGTGGGACAAAGCGCATAGCTGGTGTGAGCGGCTACTTAATAATTACCAGTTTCTCACAACCCGTCCTCTTATTCTATTGGCTCGCAGTTCAATGTTCCCAAATTTGTGGGGTTAACGTTAAAGTTAAAGTTCACCTAGATGAACTCTGTGCAAAGCAAAATTAACTGCTAGTGGAAGTGAATGCCTTTTCCGCATTCCCTACGCCCTTGCACATTTTAAGTGAATTGGCTTTTTGATCAGGCAAATTTTATTCGCATTCAGTCTGACCACTCCTGGTTTGTTATAGCCTAAAAGTGAGTAGTTTAAATGTTGCAGTTGTTTCTTTTGTTTGTTAAAAAGAAGAAAAAAAAACTCTCAACAGTGTATAAATTACTCCCCAAATTTTGGTTAAATGGACCAAATGAGTTCATTATAAAATATTGCACGAGGGTTTAAACAGAAATGACTGCGGAAGCAGGTGGGCCAAGGATTGAAAAAACATTCCTGCACTAGTTTAATCTCTATAGATAGATCCTAGCATGAAGAGTAATATGCCACTACGCCTTTGTTTGCAGAGTGGAAGCAAGGTTGCCATATCCACTACTCCTTTTGAGAACACTTCAATCAAAACGGGTCCAGCTAGAAGGAATAGTTACAGAAGCAAAATGATAAGAAGAACCAAGAAGCCCAAGAAGGAGAAAACACAAGAGCGGTAAGGCTAAAATTCATTGCACACTTTTCAGGTACATAATAAAATGTGCTTTTTGGATTTTTTTTGTATATGCTTATGTAACAATGTTACTTAATGATGCACCTTAATACCACAGGGTTATTTCTTATTTCACCACTAGAAGTAGCTGTAGTTCCATGTGTCCTACATTTACATTGTCATGCACCATTATTGTATTTCAATAACAATTTCAAAACCTCTGTATTCCCAGACGACGGTCAGTATTCAGACGCTTTGCCATGCAGCCCTCTCCACTGCTCCACACCAGCCGCAGTTTCACCTCCTTAAACCGCTCACTGTCATCAGGGGAGAGTCTGCCTGGATCCCCCACACACAGCCTGTCTCCGCACTCCCCCACTACCACCTTCCGGCCTACCCCGGACTTCAACCAGTCAGGTCAGTGCCCTACCTTTTGAGGCTATAAGTATTACTAAGTTTATTTATGAGTTTCTAAGCTATTTCTTTTTGCTCATGCAGATATGTTCTTTTCTATCGTGTTCCCAGGTGGCACATCCTCCCAAAGCAGTTCACCCAGCTCCAGTGCCCCAAATTCCCCTGCTGGCTCTGGGCACGTCAGACCTAACACCCTGCACGGTTTAGGGCCCAAGCTACCTGGGCAGCGGCTCCGTCAGAGCCGGCGTAAATCAGCAGGGAGTATTCCGCTCTCCCCGCTGGCTCGAACGCCTTCCCCAACCCCTCAGCCCACCTCCCCTCAGCGCCCTCCTTCCCCCTTGCTCACTCACTCGATGGGAATCTCCAAAACCACTCAGGCATTCTCAGCCAAGATGCATTCACCCCCTACAATTGTCAGGCACATGGTGCGACCTAAAAGTGCTGAACCTCCTCGGTCCCCACTCCTTAAAAGGGTTCAGTCAGAGGAAAAGCTTTCGCCATCCTACACAGGGGACAAGAAGCATCTCTGCTCCCGGAAACATAGTCTGGAGGTGACCCAAGAGGAGGTGCAGGCCGGGGTCGCATCCGGAGGAGAGCACACACTTCAGTGTGTGGAGGAGAGCTCTTGTGAACTTCCCGCCATCACCCGGGTAAGACCCGCCGAGCAAGGCTGCCTGAAGCGGCCTGTGACCCGTAAGGTTAGTCGCCAGGAATCGGTAGAGGAGATTGATAAGGACATATTGAAAGCAAAAGTGGTGACAAAAAGACAGGACTGGCATGAGAGACGAGAGTCCCTGCAAAAGCAAGATGCTATTCAAGAGGCTGAGTCTGCCGGATGCTCCCACACCACTGATGATAAGGAAAGGGGACTTCATGGACGAGCCCCTGGCAGACCACAGAGCACCACTGGGTCTTTTTCTATTGATGGCAAAGCTTCTAATGCTACAGTAAAAGATGTCCTATACAAAAAACTGAACACAAGAGCATGTGAAAGCATTGCTGACTCCATGAGCAGCACTGGGGACTCTGTCTCAATCTTAAATGAGGGTGTCAGATCAGCCCCAACCCAATCAGACAGACAACTGGCCTGGCCGATTAAAGAGGGCAGTAAACCAGACAGGCTCGATTTCAAAGCTCCTAATATGGAATTTGCCCGAAAGAGGCAGTCTTTTGAGGAGCGTGAGGACTGCATGTGTCGAATCACACCTGGTGTTCATGAAAGCCTTCACTTTAATACCACTAGGTCCAAAAGTTTTCAGCTGGATTCTGCTGGAATCACCTCTCCTGGAATCAACACTGAGTCCTTGAGCCCTAAGCTATTCAGTGGGCGTGGGGAGAGTGCGGTGGAGAAGCTTCAGATTATCTCCTCCAATGAGGGGCCCATCAGAAAGACTTCATCTGAGTACAAACTAGAGGCACGACTGGTGTCTTCCCTGAAACCACTGAAGGGCACACTGGACATAGGGCTGCTCTCTGGACCCAGGGTGTCCAAAACTGACACATGTCTCTCAAAAATGGCCAGCAGCCAAGCAGACAGCATTGGGATGGCAGGAGCTCTGCAGAACCAGAGTGAGAAGCATCCCCAGATCCCCACAAATAAACAGACATGGGCTGCTGCAGAGATGGAAAGTCATGGGGCTTTGAGCAGCAAAAACAAAGGAAAAGAAGAACCCACATGCAATCGAGACAGTGTTGTTGGTTATGTTATAAGTGAAGGCACCCATGACAAAAATAAGCAGGGCGAAGGAAACAAGTTACAGGTAATTTCCACTAAAATGGAGCCAACAGACATGCCAACAGGTGTCAAATCTGAGACCAAGTTGAAAACAGTTCAAGAGATGAGGCCTCCTCGACACAGCACTCATTTTGCTTGTGGGAAAACGCCCTCGATAAGGGAGGTCAGCAATGAAGACCAAGATGACGAAATGGAAGACCCAGAGGAAAAGCCTACCCAGCAAAACAACACTGCAGATTCAAAGATGCCAGTGATCTGTGACCAGGTCATCAAGCCAAACACATCAGTACACTCAGACCTTGGTGATGCTGATAAAGATAAACTTGTGAGAGAGTTCCTTGTCAGTCCAGAGAACTTGAGCCCAGCTGTCCTAAATAACAGCCAAGTAACCGTAGACAAAGATAAAGCACTGAATACACTTGGCTTAACAGTGGTTCCACAGGAGGCTCATCAATCAAGAGCAGTCAAAGACAGAGCAACAAGGACACAGAGCTCAACTATGGCTTCAGCTCAGCCTCCAAAACCAGACAGAACATTTAGTGCACAGAAGTCAGGGTTGGATTCAAAAGATGGTATCAAGAGTGGAAAGCAGAAACCAGAAAGCACAGCTCAAACTGTACAAAGGATTTCAGAGAAGATACACATACAGATCACAAGTAGTACACCAGTTTCAAATGTGAAATCAGAACAGGTTCACTCACAGAGTTTAGTTAAAGAAAAAGTGTCTGTTCCACAGAGTTTAACTTTAACTTCCGTTTCAACCACGTCTTCTGCCTCAGCAACTTCACCACCACCAGATAGCAAGTTGTCTCCAGATCCACCTCTTCAAACCAAACAGGAAAAAAACAATGCATCTCCCAAAGCAGCTCCTCTTAAGGCCATCCCTGCCATGGTTCTCCAATCACCACAGTGTGTAGACAAAAGCCCACAGCAGTCTGTTGAAGTTAAATCAGACAGCATCCTAATTAAACAATCCCAGCAAGTAACTTCTAAAACACTAATAACTTCTGCCTCAGGAAATAGACAGAAAAGTTCAGATTCTCTCTCAAAAGCTGACTCAGTCAAAACACAAAATGCTGGGGTAGATGACGACAAAAGGTACAGTTTTCATGGTCATGAGCCATGTGGGGGTAAAACTAAGAACAAGGTCAAGGATCATACAACCTGGATGGTTCCAGAAGGGTCCAGTGATGAGTCAAAAACTACAACAACATCTAGAGACAAAATGAGTGACCCAAGAGGTAAAATTCCACAAAACAGAGAAGTAGGTTCGAAAGAAGACGCAAAAAGCACTGTGCCAAACGAGAGTCTCAATACTGCAGTGGTCAAAAATGAAAACATAAAGTGTGTTGAGAAACAAGGGGTCCTAGCTACTAGTCATACACTCCCCAGCTCCAAGTCAAATAAGGATTCTGGTGCCAAAGGCTGTGATAAAACTACCAATACTGCGCAAGTTCAGTCGGCAAACCTGCTTGAAGAAAAATTAAAAGTCAGGAATACTCCAGATGTGGCCAGTCAGAAAATCACCAAGCCAGTACTTGATGTTTACAGGAAGGACATGGCTATTGCACAAGATACAATGAAACAACCACAACCATCAGGTACTAGTTTCACTGGAAAACAAGGTCCACCAAGCTCCAAAAACAAAGCCAAGTTAGAATCCCCTCCAGTTACGTACCATAGCGGAAAGGCAACTGAACAAAGAGGAACGCAAGAAGGCAAAGCACCAGTGCAGACCACTATTAAAGACAACACAGATCTTAAACCAAAGGAGCAGAGAGAGTCTACTCATCTTACATCGAAGACTCAGCCACAGAGAGAGAACTTGTCTCGTACTGGCTCCCAGGCTGGTTCTGTACCTGTGCCTGCTGTTAAGGTTCACACACCAAGTGGATCTCCCACCGGCAAGAGCACTGGTGCCACAGTGGAGATCACTGGACTTAAAGTGGAGACCTCAAAATCATCAGACTCCTCCCAGAAAGTCAACCGCAAGGATCCGCAGAGATCCACAACATTGGCGAAGGATGGCGCAGCACCTGTAAAAGATTCACCTCGCGCCAAGCAGTCCAAAGATCTGCCACGAGGTTCAAATAATAAAAAGTGACAGTGGAGATTTCGGTGGTGGCCAAAACACCTCTTGTAATAAAGACAGCACGGCAATCCTTTTATTTTTTGTTTCCATGCATTGTATTATAGCACCTTCCTTTCTGAGGACCGATGAAGCTGTTACTTCACTGTTTCGTGGAGGGCGTGAGCAATGAGTGCAGGTGTGTATGCTAATCTGTAGTATGTATCTGAAAAATGATATGTTTGAATGTACCTGATCTGCTGCTGGTAGTTTTCTGCATCGCGAGAAGAGCAGTCATGATGTGTATAGAAAAGGTGTGTGCAATCAATTAGACATCGAGGGAGTTGATGCCTTTGAGTCGAAAAATTAACTGTGCCAATTTAGGTTGTACCAAACAAGAACTCTGTGTTATTTTGAGTAGCTGGAATCGACAAGCATTTCTCATCCAAACGAAGGTTGTTAAGTGAATTGCACCGGGGTTTTTTTTCGCACTTAGTATTTGTAGCAATGGCGCTGATATCTCAGCACACACTGTTCATGAAGAAAAAAGAAAACACCACCAATATTGTTTTCTTCTCCTTACTGTTATTGTTATTTTTGAACTAGGCAGAGTGTGCGGTGTGTTTTGGGCCGAGGGAATGCACTTTTATCCTGTGCTTCTCACCTAGAACTATTTTATAATGGAATCATCTTAGGGTTCTGGTTTCATATCTTGTGGAAGGGGCCTTAGAGTATTTTGGGCAGTCCAGCTTGCTGTTCTTAGCAGGTTGTGTCAAAATTCACATTCCTTTCACATGCATTTACTAAATAACCATTTTTTTATGCACTGTACAGAAAGCAATGTTAATTGTACAAAGGCTGATTCACGGGATCAGAATATGAATTTGAGTGTTGTGTGTTTTATATGTATATATTTTGCTATGTCATATATATGTTTGTATACTGTACTGTTTGTTGCTCAGCGAACTTTTCATGACGCCATGTGAAATAAGCTAATGTAAAGTCTAAGATTAGAAAAGGCATGATCTTGGCCTCATTCTGACATGATCTATACTTGAAATTAAACAGGCACTAAAAGCAGTAATCGCACTCATAATCGCAAAGTGGCAGGTTAAATGCTAAAAGCACCTCGGATGTCCTCTGATTGTGGCTGATTAACTGAAAGACGATGATGTCAGACGTTTGAAAAGGGAATAGATGGATGTAAAATAGTGCAAAAACTTTATTTAAAGAAAAAAAAAAGTGAATGTTAAAAGTTTGCAACTGTGTATATTATAATCATGAATATTTCACCTTGTTTTTCCACATAAATAATAAGGCTTTTAGGGCTATTCCGTTCCATTGGCCACCTAAAAACGCGTTAATGACGAGATCTCAAGTGTTAAAGGGTGTAAACGGAGGTCATTGCGTTACTGTGATCTTTATGATCAGTCAGGGTGGACCTTCATAGTCATGACTTTCAGCTAGTGTTCCTGTGTCCTGTCTCGTTTATTGCCCATCAGTTGCTCAGTCAGTCAAGTACAATGTGTAATACTTAGAGAAGTGGGACATGTGTAATAATATTCTAGTGTTTTTGCACTGACCGTAAACATGTCCAATAGCTGTACCTTTAAATTTGTGACTGATAAATACTGTCAAATTCATTCATTTAAAACGTGACTGTAGTCTGTGTAACGTCTCCAAGCCATCCAAATATTTTATAGCCAGTCATTTTGTAACACTTTCACTTAAACAGTAACGACAAGTAACATTAAATAAGAGCCTATTAGATCACGTTAATGTGTAATTTATGCTATGAAATGAGACCTACTCACATTGAATGCCGTAATCAGTCCTTTACATCACGTAAACTTCACGTAAAATCTTAGTGACTTTGCAGTAAATGTAGACTAAACTATGATGTTAAAGTAATATTCTATCTTTAGATTGCGAAGACTTCACAACGTGTAGGAGCTTATATGAATGTTCAAGTCGCTAAATTATGAAATGATTAATGTTAAGAAATACTAATGAATTTGAGAGATTTTTCTAGAGATTTTAAACTGTATTAGCAAAAATCAGAAGTTGTACTGTTCCTCATAAAGCTTTGCAAATGTAGTTTCTGTAGCCTGAGGAAACAAAATGCACCTTATCATTAAAACACACGTTACTTTGCATTTGGACGAAGAGATGATAAGTAATGGAGCGTAACAAGAACATTAAAGAAATGTGAATGTTTAATGGGGGCATATATTTCGTCACCTGTTATAGGCAGAGGAAATATGGTCATGAATGAACCACGAATGTTTACTTGATGGATCGTCTTTAAGTCCTCATGCCTTTTATTCTGATGACTGATTTTAAAAAAAGACAAAAAAAAAAAAACCTTAACTAAGCACTTTTTTGTTTTGTTTACTGCTTATTCTTGGATGTATATTTTGAATATTGTGTTATTAATTTGCCAAATCTGTGTTCTACGTCACAGGACATTGTGGTCGCAGTGTGTGCATGACGTCCCTCCAGCAGGTTGTGCGGTTTAAGATCGTCAGTCTATGGTATAGTCAATCTATCCATTGTGAGTCTGTCAGGTCTTAAGCATCCTGCATATTTTCTGGATTTTTTTTTTTCTTCCGTCATTCGGTTTGTGAAACTAGTGTTCGTATCAATGGCCCTGCTTCTCATCGTCTGTCTTTAGAATCTGTGCAATAAGAAATGTGGTTTTGAGTTTTGTATTTCACCCAATGGAAGCTCTATGGATGTCATAGATGTTGTATTCTATACAAATATTTATACTTCTAAAGTTGTATAATACTGAAAATAAACAGGCATGACCTTACCCTTTTGTCTCCTTGTAAAGTGCGGTGTATAAATTTAAATCTTTTACATAAAGATCTGCTTGCAGTGGAGAAATTTCTGATAAAATCATAATTATTACTCTAAAACGCTTTGCTGAAACTGGATCAGTCGTATCCAAAGCATGATCAGGCAGACCAAAAGTGATCACACCATCGGAAGACCAATACATAAAGCTTTGTTCACTGAGAGAGAGAACAGCAACTTCATCACAGATACAGAATGTGCTGAATAA
>JAOUQW010000028.1:3302759-3320406 GCA_028565825.1 Olivaichthys viedmensis | reverse complement strand
TTACCAACATGCTGGGATATGCGAAGAATCAATTTCACTGTACTGTACTTGTATATGTATATGTGACAATAAAGGTGCATTCTATTCTATTCTTGCTTCAGATAGAATAGAATGCTATTTATTGTCACATATACAAGTACAGTAAAATTCATTCTTCGCATATCGGTAAACTGGGGTCAGGGCACAGGGTCAGCCATGATACAGCGCCCCTGGAGCAGGGAGGGTTAAGGGCCCAACAGTGGCAGCTTGGCAGTGCTGAGGTTTGAACCACAACCTTGTGATCAGTAGTCCAGTGCCCTAACCACTGAGCCACCAATGCCAATTGTGGATATGTTTCTGTTTTGGTATTGTTGGACTTAAGTGCAGCATTTGTGTGACACGCACGTTGCCTCGCGCTGCAGTGCGTGTGAACGCGCATGGCGGTTGCCACGGTTACAAGCGCCAAGCGCCTTGATGTCTGTTGATGTCTTGTCTGTTCCCCATCACGTGTCGTAATTGTATCCACCTGTTCCCTATTTGATCCCCCCGTTAGTGCACCTATAAAAAGCCCTTGTGTTCCCGTCCAGTCCATCCTTGATTGTTTCGTGTCATGTTGTATATCGTGTTGTGTGCTAATAAATGTATTGTTTGAACGACTATGCACACGACTACCTGTATCCTGCCTCCCCGTCAACGAGCGTGACAGAATCAAGAACCCTAAAGAAATGGACACAGCAAGCCGCACCGCGAGGGCAACGGGCTGGGAGGAGCTGCGGGAAGAACTGGTGGAGCATCAACACTGGTTTGATGAAGCCGCTGTTTTAGAGGCATTGGTCACCGCATCAGGGCAGCCCCTCACCCCCTGGGAAGAGAAGGGCTTGGCGGACTCTGCCATGAAGGCGAGGAGCGGCGGACCCGGCTCGGCGTTCTGGCCGCCTGGATAGCGCTGCTTGTCGCGCAGCGACCGCTCTCCCCTCCCGCCGCGCCCCCGAGACCTCAGCCGCCGCCACCGGTCGCACTTCCACGCCGATGCCCTCGGAGCCAGCCACAGAAGCCGATCGGCTCGTCTCACTTTTAATTATTTTATGTCTATTATGAGCTTTAGAGGACAGAGTTGCATATTGCTGCATGCATCTACACTTCTTGATTACTTATGTATGGCAGTATTGATATTGGATTTTTGAATCCGCTGTGAACATTGTGGTGCAATGGCTTGACTGCATGGTGTTATTATTAGTTGACACAAAAGAAGGCCTTTATAGAACATTCTATAACAGTCGTTTTGTCATATGGTCTTATGCAACATCTATTCTTTGAAACTAACAATATGTGGCAGTTCTTTTATAAACAGTTTGCTGGATGTTTTTTATTGAAAAGGACATCATATGCTACTGTGGTGATTGTCAAATGGAATTCTGGGGTAGATTTTCTGGATTGGTAAGCTTTTATTTATTTATTTATTTATTTATTTATTTGTAAATAATTTTCTTGGAAGAAAATACTAGTACTAGAAAGTTTACATTTACTAGAAATGTTGCAACTAGAACTGAGACAGATATTGCTGCCAGGCATGAGCGTGTGAATTTATTACAATGATGATATGTTAGGGATTCAGGGCAGAGTCAGAGGGAGAGAAATGAGACTAAAAGAGAGAGAGGTGTCTCATAAGGAATGTCTTTTGTTATGCAGATTGTTGTTATTCTGCAAGTGGCAGTTGGTGGTCCACAAGGAGACATGTTTATATCCGCGTTTGATTAGCATGATACTAATAATCTCTGCAGTAGTGCCTGATTTGATGAGCCTCTGTCTTATTACTTGGTCATACACATGCACAATGCCAGCATGACTAATCTAGAACAAAGGGCCAGCTCATAATCCCAGTTGAAATGATTTGGGCTTCAGACCAACGCACTTAAGTTCAGAATATCCCCTTTTACAATGTCTGAAGGTAGTAAATTCCAAGTTATGCTTTAATATAAATGATTAATGTTCTAATGTCAGAGCCAGTAGCCCCTGAACTTTCTGAGGTTCACTCAGGGTTCATGAATCTTACATATAAGAGTAAAACAAATCTCATTTTGATATATGATCAAAATAATTTGTTCTACTAACTAAGACACTTTGGCCCTGATTTACAAAGATCCCAAATAAAGAAGCTAATTTATTGGGCGTGTTGTGGGTGATTTACAAAGAATAATTGCGAAAATGATGGCATGTTCAAAGTAGGGTGGGTAAACAATATTTAAAATGAGGTTTGTGCTATTTGTTTTGTATTTCGGATCTCAAAGAGTAAAGCTGAAACTTGCGTCGGAAAACTATTCAAAATACAACATGAATGCAAAATAAAAGAGTGTAGACATGATTGTGTGTTCTGTTCATAAGGTAAATGTAAATGAAAACTTTCTCACAGGGATTATTTTTGAATGCCGTTGGCATCAGAGGTGCGAGTGTGAGGCGACGGTAACATTATGTCATCATTTTGAAAGACTTTCTCATTATCACTCGCCCGAAGTGACTTTCAGGCTGCAGTAAATCAAACTGCAGGTGCTAAAAGAATCTATTTGCATTGACACCACCCTGTATTTTGCACTTTTAAGTAGAAACGCCCCAAATTGCATATATTCATTAAGGCAAAGATGCAAAACGGACAAGACGTGTTATTTCACTCGTTTGAAAGACCCTGTTAATAAATCAGCTTGTACATTTTTGTGGGTGTTATCAAATTTGCACGTGTTTTTACACACTCAAACCTTTAGTAGATCAGGGTCTGAATTGTGCAAGTATCCTAACTAGGGACAAATCACACATCAATTCCTTTGTGTATCTAGGACAGGACCGGAATCACACATACTGTAATTGTATTGTTGCATTTCTCAGCTGAAGACTTCGTCAAGGTCAGTTCTCCTCCCACTGTGAGAAGACGGTCTTTGCACGTAGAACTAGATCAAATAAATTTCCAGAATATACACTCTCAGAAAAAAAGGCATGGAACTGTACCTTTTCTTGTGACTGGGGTGGTACCCTTAAGGGAACATCTTTTGTACCTTTTAGTATGTAACTATTACCTGGAAATGTGAATACAGTGTACCTTAATTGAGGACCACTGTTGTACCTTTAATTCGCTTCTAAATTTAAAGGTACACTACATGCACCTTCCCAGGTAAAAGATACACACTAAAGGTACGAAAGTGACAGAAAAGGTACAGTTAAGTACCTTTTTTTTCTGAGAGTGTACGAGATTACCCCTTTCTTTTTTGTGTGTCTGTATTCACCCTCTCTTGAGGTAAATATAATAGGTGTAAGAAGGATAGGAGGGGTGGGGTGGGGGGTACATCAAGCTTACTGTTTCGACCACAGATAAACTACAGATCAACTTGAGAATCCCAGCTCATGTGTGCTGATTGAGTCCACCACTGTCACAAACTGATTGGATAATATTTTTTGAGCATTAATAATAACTAATTGTAATATTACAGAAATACACAGGTGTAGAATGCAGTATGTGAATCAGATTGATTTCAATTTGACTTCAGAGCATAAAACAATGTGTTTCTGGTAAGCAGAAAGTGCATAAATACACATATAGATTCTAGCATTGAAAGATATTTAAATACAGCATTTTATATTTACATTATAATTCATTACAACACTCAATGAATTCTCATACAACATATTTAAAATATATATAATGGCTCAGAGTGAGCAGGTGAAGGTTAAGGATTAAAAGATTGAAGCATACCCCAGTGGATTTTTTTTTTGCATTTAAGGCAGATCCGAACTTGTTCTAAGAAGCAACGAGGCCTGTCTCAGCTACAGCTATGATCTGTCTTTGTACAAAAGTTTATGAAAGGAGAAAATGGTTGCCTTCGGTTTTATTCAGGCAACCAGAATAAAATCTCTAAAGCCTTGTATTGTATTTAGTGCCTAGGAGGTACCCTAGAGAAGTTGATCTACAACGACATGCTGCAAAACTGTGAAAAAGAACTGATCAGGTTTCACATACATACATGCAACACAAATGAAATGGTAAAAGAATTAATCCCCTTACGCAAACTATTGCCTGCGGGCGTGTCTGCAGTGTGCTTCACCTTGCGCTCAAGGCGAGTGTACAGTTGCATTGTACAACACGTTCTATCAACAAGGTTTATGAACTATAGAGAACGTCTCGCTATCTGACATGGTGTAATTTAAGTAGCGTGGCTGGAGTAGGTGAAAATACAATTGGCACAGGACAAACTGTGACACAACTTTTAAATCCTAATAATAAACTATCTCCAGCAGTGCTTGCGTGTTGCTCCATAATTCAGTTAATCTGAGTCGTTCTTTTATGTAACATTAGATTGATTCTCTGCAGCTGTTGGCTTGGACAGCAGCCAGTGTCAACTTGGCTGAAAAGGGGAGAACTAGGCCTCCTTTGTCTACCTTTTCAGAATATTCATACAGCACAACGAATTGGCTAATTTATGGTCATGGGATATGTGTGGAGGTCTTTCAGTCTCTCGCTGCGTAGGGGCGTTGGGGAATTCAGAGTCCAGCGGATAGGGACAATCGGGATGGAGTAGCATGGGGAGATCAAAGATGAAGTTGTCACATCCACGCCAGTGACCCAGGACCACAATCCCCAGGATCCCACACGGCAGGAGAGCGAGCGCACTTCCGTGGTCTGCTTCTCCCGACTTCTAATCTCCGCCACCTGTCACAAGCACATCACCGTGATCACTCTCACCTGCACACCCTTACACTCCCTCTACTTAAACCTCCCGGACACACATCAGTGCGAAGTATTGTCCAATGCGACCGGATGCACCTGACTGCCTACCTGACTGCCTACCTGACTGCCTACCTGACTGCCTGCCTGACTGCCTGCCTGACTGCCTGCCTGACTGCCTACCTGACTGCCTGCCTGACTGACTGCCTACCTGACTGCCTACCTGACTGCCTACCTGACTGCCTGCCTGACTGACTGCCTACCTGACTGCCTACCTGTGGTTTCAGCCATTTTGGTCTTTTATTAACCAATATTTCGGGGCAAAATATTTCCGTTTCCCCACCCACCTGGGTTTGACACCGTTGTTTTAATTGGCAAGTTTCTTATTTGGGTAATAAATAATTGGCAGGTCTAAGTCCAGATAATTTATTTACTTCAGCAAACTTATCTTGATAGTAGAAAGAAAGCTGTTATGTCAGACACTTTGCAGAACTAATGTATAGACAAAGTAATTAGATGGTTTCCTTCATAGTCACGGTGTCAGATCAGATTTTGCTTCATAATTGGATGTCCTGTTATATTCGTTCTGTGAAATCGAGTACTCTGTGTTAGAAAGAAAATGTGACAATATTGAGTTAAAGTTAACCTGAATCAAGTCTACACTCACTCAAAAACACGTTTACATTTCAGATGGGTTTGACAATCCTTTCATGCTCAAGACTTTTGGATAGTAGAGTACTTTAAGAGTGCTTTCAATGAGTCAATCACGGCTTCACATTCTCCTTCCTGAGAGGGCTCAAGTCACTAAACTTATTCAGCTTCATCTAATTAGAGCAACCGGTGGGGGAGACTCCAGATCATTACAATGCAGCCAATGTTGCACAAACAGGCTTGTTAAATACTTTTCTTGGAAAAGTGTGTGTATTAGACGGTTGCACTGTCACAAGACATGTGACCCAGATATTTTATTAGAATGCATGATCAATATAAATGTTGATATGGGAAGTTTGTGGTAATAATGAATAATTTAACTTTTCCTTCAAGCACTTTTGCAACTGCAACTCAAAAATACATTTTAGCTACACAAATCTATTTATCACAGTTGCAGAAACGCAATCAGCTTGAAGTTACCAGAAGTTTTTTCTTACCACATTTTACATTCTACTGGAGAACTCGTGCAAATGTGGAGACACAAAATGAGTTGCATCACACTTGTAAATTTGCATGCAGTTGTAAATGCCATGCAAGTTTAATAGTTTCTTCATATGCGCCTGAGGTGTATGTCTGATCGCTGTTGTATCTGCTGCAATTTAACCATAAAGTCTGTCTTTCTATCTTTTCTTATCTACTTTTCTAAGTGGGTTGTGTGTTTGTTTGTTTTTATTATCGATCATGAAAGAATACATCTCTTTGTTCAGCTTTTCTTATGCCAAATAATAAACTTAACATCTGGGGTGGGGGGTGGCAGCGTCTGCTTTGTCATTCACAAAGTAGAACGACGTCTAGTTTAATCAATCATGTAGTGTAAAGCTCTGCATCCTCGCTGACAGCTACCTTTACAGAAAGTGGGACAACAATGAAAATCCAGCATGGAGGACTGCAAAGCACGGTTAAACTCTGCAGAACAACGCAGTGCAATGCTGTGCTTGTTCACTTCCCTACAAAGCTAACGCACACACGTTATAACGCACGCGCGCAACAGACCAGGAAGCCCCCATCGCCCCCCATGCAGCGTCCTTGCCCAGGGCGGCAACTGCGCACGCGCGAATCTGGGTAGCGCTATGCACGCCAGTTGCGTGCAAAGGCAACATGGAGCAGTCTAGCCTGCGGGGCGGAGAGTATCGCTCTTGGGGGCGTGGTTTCTCGCGGAGTTCTGATGATGACGCCGTTTGATGGACGTGGCTGAGTTTCGCTGTGGCTGGGAAGCGGTCGGATTTCGTGCTTAGAAGCCACTCGGGCGGAGTCGTCGCGATTATGGAGCGCACGAGCCGCGTTTAGAAGTTACTAAATTAGTGTAAAACGCGCTTTTGGACTGGGATTTATTCAACTGTTGGCAGTTATTTCGGCAAGAAGCGTCGTTTGGAGTGGAATTTGGGTGAAAACGACGTATTGGAAAAGCCATTTTTTCTTCTTTTTCACAGGCTAACGCGGCTAGCTTGACGTTAGCTGCTGCTTCTTCTTGTTGTTGTTGTTGTTGTTGTTGTTTTTGTTTACGGGAAGGAAAGATTTCAACGTTGACGCGACTCCGTACAAGTTACCAAAGTGAGTAACGGTCGTGTGTTGTAGTCAAGCATATTATTTGTGCGGTCCATTTTGTTTTTGTTTTTGAAAATATCTTGATACGCTTTAACATTTATTTTTATTTTTTTGAAAACATAAATTTTTCTAATCTGTAATTGTGCGTAACTTTTGTTGCGTAAAGTTTGGATTCGTTCAAGTTGTCTGGAACACTTTGTTCGGTTGCCAGGGGCGCGTAACTAGCGCGAGGACGGCTAACGCTAGCGCTGTTCAGAATGGCTCATTTCGCGCACTACAGCTTCGAGAGCCATATCGACGGAAACGTTAAGCTTGTCTTTATTTATATACATACATACATGTATATATATTTCTGCGTAACGTTGTTTACCGGCGAGCAAACCTCACCATGCGCAAGGCGGCTAACGCACGTAGCTAGCTCGCGCTAATAAAGTAGTGTGTGTGTGTGTGCGCGCGCATGTTAGCTACCGCGCTAGCTGCTCTCGCTGTTGACAGACGGAGTTTATTCGCTGGCGTTATTGCACTCTGGCGGTTTGTGTCACCTTTTTATTTGAGACGCGTTGGGATAGTTTTAGCTCTCTCGCGTTAATGGCGAGCACAGTGAAGAGGCTTGGGCTCCGTCGCACGCCGACGCGAGTCTCTCTTCATGAGCCGACGTTAGCGCGAGCGTCGCCAGCGTTTTGGCTAACGGAAGCCTGCTCGATTTCTCCACGCGCATTTTCTGGACCTCGTTACAAAGTCAGCTGTGTTGCACGCGTGCGAAATGACTCCCTGTTTATTATTATTATTAATAATTATTAATAATTATTATTAATTATTTAGTGTGGGGCGTTTCGTCAGGCAGCCCCAACCTGTTATCACAAGCAAATAATAAGTTTGCAATTCAAAAGCCAAATGTTAATTCAAAGTACTCATAAAAAAAAATAATAATAATAATAATAAGAGTAGCGAAGGGTTAAAATGTCTCTTACCATTTATTTATTTATTTATTTTAACTAATGGAAACGTGGATTGATTTTTTTTTTTTATCCCACTTTTGAAAACGTTAACCACTCGCATGCACGTTTTTAATAAATGATCATTTCTAAACTTCTAATGTGTGCATAAGTGCATTATAAAAGGCCATTTCAAGCCACATGTAGTGCACTGTGTAGGGAGTGTAAGGAAGCCATTTCTGCTCCAGTCCCATTAACTTGCTGTGCTGAAGGTTTCTACTTGTGCCACCTTGTTGTAAAGGTGCAAAAAAAACTTTTTTTTTTTTTTTTTGCAAAAAGCATGGGGTTAATAAAATTTACTGCAAGAGGATTTATGCGATATGAATTGCTTTTAGTGTATTTGAATTTATCTGGTGTAGGTAAATTGAAATCAAGTTGCCTTCAACCTCAATTGCATTGTTCTGCTCTGCTATTATTTATTTATTTCAGTGTATTACACACACTGAAATAAACACTCACAACATGTACAGTGGGAAAATGACTCAAAGTTAAAAGATGTATATCTAGTGCAAAAGTTTGCGTGCCCTTCGGACAAAATGAAGAAAAAGAAATGTGGTTTTTCACAGGTGCATCATTTTCACAAGTAACAAATGGTGTATGTTAAGATATTAATAGGGGAAATTTCAAAATGATATGAGTTTTAAAAAGTTTGCATCTCGTTTTTCTGAATGTGATATAAATATTCTCTAATAACTTCTATGCCCACCCTTGGCCTATACATCTGCCTCCAAACTGTCTTTTGGTTATTTTCAAACTTTTTTTGCTGTTTTGGATTGTTGTCTTGTGGCGGGATATCCCTAACATTTTTACATCTTTAACTTCTTGAAAGTCTTCTTTGCAGATATGTTGCAAAATAGAGGTACACTTCCACTTTTTGCACCAGGAAGCCATGGAGGGGGCGCAAACCTTTGCACTCAACTGTAGCTTTTAGCGTTCTGTAACAGGGACACGCATTATGTATTTATATAAGGAATCTAGGATTCTGAAAGCAATGCATTGCAACGGTGAAAGTTTTAAAATACCAGTGGGGTTTGCTTCGTGAATGGTACAAAGTCACACATGTCATGTGTAATATGCAATTTTTAGAAAATCGCTTATGTCTGTTGCAGGTGGCGGTTGCACTGGCCAAAGCTCTGGAGCAGACCTGATGGAAACAGTATGTCTAAAGCACCGATCACTGGAGAATCAATTTTGCATAAAGAATGGACTGTTGCAGGAGGAAGACTGCAGCATGATACCTTATTAGATTTATAGGTTTCAGAAAAGTATACGGCACCATAGATAAATATTTTGGTGATACCGCAAGTGGTTAGTCAAAAAAAACTAACAAAAAGACCCAACACTGTAGGGGGAGGGGGAAAACCTAGCCATTTTGAGTGTTTTTGTTTGCTAAGATATCAAGATGAGTGCAGAAGGATATCAGTACAGAGCACTATATGACTATAAGAAGGAAAGAGAGGAGGACATTGACCTGCATGTCGGGGACATACTCGTAGTGAGTAAAGGTGCCTTGTTAGCACTCGGCTACGGTGAAGGGCTAGCGGAGAGGCCGGAGGACATAGGCTGGCTGCCCGGCTATAATGAAATGACTCAGGAAAAGGGGGATTTCCCCGGTACCTACGTGGAGTTCATTGGGAAGAAGAAGATTTCTCCACCGACCCCGAAGCCACGCCCCCCCAGGCCTCTGCCCGTGGCCCCCGGACCAGCCAGGAACGACTCGGACTCTGAGCAAGGAGGTGAGTGAGCCTCACTTTAGTTGGGTTGCTGCGCAGGAACCTTGAGATTTATTTATTATAATTTCTTTCTTTAGGACTAATTTGATCAGCTCTGCCTTTGTTTCATTTTGTGCTTAATCGTTATGCACCGTTTTACAGTAGGATTCCTAGGTGCATTATTTGCTTAATGAATCCATTCATGCCCAAAATTGTACAAAGCCTCCACTTGCCTTCCATTCCACACTCCGTTTTAATCATGAGATTATTCTTGGTGCATTTAAAGATTCTCTGATTATTTCAGATTCGAACAAATGCATTATGTGCTGTGTAGTTGTCAACACCTTTTTCTTCACTGGTGGGGGGTATTCCAGCACAGTGGTTAGTGATCTGGCCGTGTGTGGCTCCTATTCACACCTCCCCAACAGCCTGACACTGGGAGGGTTCTTGTTCTTGAATGTGCTGTGACAAAAACACCCAAATAGGTGCCAACAGAACGTAGGGCTCCATTTTCAACCAACTTGAGAGTTGACTGGAACGTTTACAGTGACGACAGTATAAGTGGCTGCATCACTATTACTGCACGCAAAGACGCCATTGTTCGGATTAACATTGTTCCTTTGTCTGGTAGGCCGCAAACAAATTACTGATGAATAGGCTTGCTGACAAAGCAGGGTATTTAAATTTCATTAACGGTAATGACCAGATGAAGCATCCACTCCTTGACGAAATTGAAAGGGTTTTCATTTCCACAGAAGAATATGACAAAACTGCAATAACGTTGTAAGGACGTTTATCAACTCCCAACATAAAACTTGCCACCCCATGTGATCAGAAAACTAATAAAGACATTTCTGTTTGGGCCGAATTATTCGCTGTAAAATCGCTGTTTGTGCTGGAACGGCTTTCGGGAAATTAAACTTGAACGTTTGTGCAGAACCAGTGAATTATTTTCTTCTTCTTCATTCTGTGTTGGTGGTTGTTTAACTATGTCTGTGTGTATTGTGTCACACGTGTAAACAATCAACAAAAAAACAGTACTGGTCACTTCACCCATAAACACTATTAGTTCCTTTGGTACTGGACTGGTGGCTGATGGACAAAGCACAGTTTAAGTTCTCAGGTGCCAGAAGTTTGGTACTTTGTAAAAGATTGGCAAGATTAGTAGCTTTTTTGTACCTTACCTCAGGTCAGTTTTGTGGTTTTGTTGTGATATAGCAGAGATTTGGATGATGATAAAGGCTAATCACTGATTAGCATAACAAGGTAGTGTCTATTAATAGAATTGCAATGCAACATACCCTTTTAAACGCAGTGGTGTTTAGTGTTTCTAACAGTGTTCCTGGAACCACGGCAGCCTCCACTTGCACATGAAAGGAAATGGACACATTGAACAAATTAAAATGCCGGCTGACGCTGTGCAGAGTGCATCACCGGTTTTCTTTCTTTTACACGATGCATTAGGATCTGATTAGGAAGCGCTGGGAGAAACATCGTTGCCATGGTGGCAAAGTGACTGGATGAACTTCGATTAGCACACAGAACATTAGATTTTACGGGAAATATTGCTGCAGTAATCATCAGTTGTAAAACTAGTATCCCACAAGTCGTCATCTACTTCCTGATTCTATTTGGTTTGGTTTGTTTGGATGTGCTGTTTTAAGGACTTATCAGAAATTCTCAGTAGTACAAAAATGCTTTTATAAATATTTTCTGACATTTCAGTGTTGTTTCGGTACAACATCCTCCATTTGCAAAGAGTACAGACTTTCAGCGTTTGGACAGGCTGGCAAATTTGGTCAATGTTAACGGACTGGTTTGGTGAAGGACGAAATGTACACAGTTATTTCAGACATAGTCAATCAGCCAAGACGTGTTTGGTGTGTGAAGTTTTGCTTCCTTATATTTGCACCATTTAGCTACAAGCTAATGTAGATAACAAGTAATGAAAGTCTATTTCGCCCAGAACATTTCCTGTGAATATATGCCTCAAACCACGCAGAGTTCTTCGTGCTGATGGGGTTTAGGGCACAGTGTGATTTTTCTGTAATCTATAAACATGAACTAAACGTCACCGTGTAGCTAAGCTCTGTAATGTTATGTGGGCATCCATCTTGGACTACCACACTTTTGGTATCATTCCATCCTTAAGCCTCGCCTCCTTAGGTTTAAAGGCAGAATTGGAGCGGGAAGCTGTGCTGGAAGTAAAAATTATTTTTTTATTAATGTGATACTTTTATTACTTGTTAGCGTCATTAGCCTCGGCTGTCCAGTGCCAAACTAAATGGCAAATATTGGACACTAAACATGTCTTGACTGATCGACTACATTTGGGGTAGGTGTAAATTTAGTATAAAAAAAATTTTCCGCCATATTGCTACCTAAAACATTTATACAGCTCTGAAGCCAGTTTTTAACTATTACCGTTAGGAAGTGTGCATTGGAGCCTGTGTCTGGAGCTGACTAAAGCTGGCCCCCATGCAGCTGCAGGTTCTCCAGGGGTCTCGAAGTCTCCTTGGGATATGATTGTGAAATTCTTGTGGGGTCTGCCGGGGTTGTCCGTATGAATCCTGGCAGTGTTGAGTGACCGCCTCAGGAGCTTGGCACGAGGGTGAATGTGGCACCTGGAGAAGAAAAGTCTCTGTGTTGGCGTGGGCAGGAGGCGGATAGAGGGGCCGAGCGCAGGCACCGAGGCCCGAGGTCTGGATTCTTGCTGCTTCACAGCCCATGTGATTTATTACCTGACACTGAAGGATCTGGCAGATCTTCCTGGCTCCCTTTCCCTTATTGTCCCCTCCCTTATTTTTTTTATTTTTTATTTTCCCTCCTCTCCTCTTTCTCCCTTCCCTCCTTTTAATGTTCTAATCATGTAGCTGGGATTCGGCCCAGTTGGAGGTGGGAGAGAGGGAAAAGTTTAAGAAGAAGAAGGGAAGAGGGAGGCCACGAGAGGAAGGGTTGAAAGCAGGATCTTTGCATTCATGGGTTCTCGCTTTCCCCGCTCTCTCTTCTTTTTTTTTTTTTTCTTTCTCAAAGCCACATGGGCTTACTTCAGAGAGCAGCAGATGTGGAATTCCAGTCCGTTCCGGCTCCCGAGCTTAAAAAAAAAAAAAAAACCTAAATGTGCTCCTTTTTGTGGCCTCTGGAGTGAGAGGGATCAGTATGTGCCCTGCCTTACATTGGAATCGCCTCTTTCACAACTGCTCCCCCTCTCATTTAACTTTTTAGGTTTTCACTTAATTTAATCAAACCCCTTTCAGATAGACAAACGGTTGTGTGTGTTCACAAGTTATGATCTGTTCCAATTTTAACATTTCATTTATTTTGATATGACGAGAAGAACCTAATGAAACTAAATAATATGGTCAACTACAAAAAGTATATACACCAGTCTACAACTGTAGGAACAATGTTGAATATAAATGCATTAATCAGTGCAGTTGTGATAAAGCAAATGTACATATTCCTCATTCCCATGACTTTCTGGAAAATGTCTAACATTTAAGTAAAAATATGGGTCTCTTGACCATTTTAAGAGTAAAGTATGGCTGCTTGAAAGAATATGTGGGCTCTTCCCTCGCATTTGATTGATAAACGATAAAATTTCCTTTTAAAAATTCAATACAGGCATACAAGGACAATATAAAAATGTGCATTTCCCCTTTTTGTAAGAATTGCCGTAATGTTACACACTTTTTTCAGGACCTAGTGATGAGATTCAAACCTGCGTTAACAGCAACAGCATCTCGTTCTGTAAAGCAGCACATGCTATGAAGTTCCAATACGAATTTACAGGAAGTTTCGTTACGTAGTACTTTTAATATGTTTATTTATTTTAAGATGCACGTTCTATGCCACGAAGAGAACTAAAATCACACAGATCACAATGACAGAATACATTACAAGAACCTTAACTGCCTGTAAAAAAAAAAAAAAACAGGACATGGCTTTTAACAACCACACATAAAGCGCCACTAACGAAAACAATTCAGCATGACCAATAGGAAATCCCGGTCAGGACCAAAAACATCACACAGCCACACAGCTGATTTCTCATTGTTCAGTCAGGCTCCTGAAAACTCGTGATGAGTGACCAAACACGAAGAAAACCTCGAACACCATAAGGATGTTTAAAAAAACCAAAAAACTAATTCAACAATGAGTCCACGCTAACGATGACATCAGTCATCCATTTCTGATTATCTCCATTTTTAACCAGCACTTTTAATATATTTCATTTCTGTTTTAATGGACTAATCCCCTTCGTCGACCTACTTTCTGAATCTCACGGCTCACGCTCTCGATACACACAATAATGAAGACCACCTCATGGTTAGGCTGCGCTCGTGCTTGCAGTCGGTGATGCAGCGATGGGTTTTTTCCCCTCATGGAACGCTCGCACCCATTGGAAATAACACAGTTGGGTTGATTTTTTTTTAAAAATCGTCACTCCCCGAGGGTGCTGGTGGTTAATCGTACATGCAAGGCCTTTTCTCCAGCTCCTTACCAAATGTTCTCCAAATCCTTACCAATGAGTGAGCTAGAATCGCTGTATCTACCCAGACAACCGCTGAATAAAGAAAATCCTAATTGGAGAAATCTTTCCTTTTGCCGTTTCAGGATTTTAACCCTTTTTTTTTTTCCTCAACCAGAACTTAGCAATGAAATTAGGCTATTACTACAATACTTAGAGCTGAAATCCAATAAGCATGAGGAGTCCATTAAAAATAAATATTAGACCAGAAATTCTTAGGACTTAAGACTCAAAAGCCCCCATGACATTAGTGCTGTATTAAGAAAGGTGATGACTAATCTATCCGAGTTGGACATGACCGAGCTGCCCTGATTTCTATCTTGATCTCAAGGTGAGGGACAAGGGGGGCGGAGTTTGGTGAAACATAATCTGATGCTCGTGACTTTGGGGGATTTTGAAGTTGAAGTCGGAGCTGAATGTGCATTTAACTGAAAGGCAAATAAGGGCTACAACTTGCAGTTTTGTAGGTTTTTAGAAACCTTTGCTCTTTTGTCTAAAAGGCCTAAGCAGCAATTTCTAATGAAGCAAAATCTGTAAGACAAACGTTTGTCGCATAGAAATGAAATAATTTACAGAAGACGACGCAACACAGTCATTCAAGAAGTGTTTTAGCTTAAGTTGTAGAGGTCTTTGCTGCTTGAGGCAGCTTCTAAAATGAAAGCGATAAAACTTCTGCTTTGTTGGAACAGAATTGGTTCAGGCATGCAAGTCCATGCAGGGCCTACGTGCTCTGTATCGCACAGGGAAATTAAATGCTTTTTTTTCTTTCTTTTTTTTTTTTCTGCGACCTCTTAAAATAGTAACCAACAAATCTCTTTGCGAGGCCTTTATCTTACCAGGTCAGAGTACATTGCAGATTGGTTGCCTCAAGGCAGAATGCATGAAGGTGCTCGATCCAAGTTTCCGCCCTTGTAGTTTAATCTTGATCAATTCTTCTTTTATTTCCGAGGCACAAGCGATGAGTTTGAGGTAGGCCTTCGTCTTCTGCTCTGGTAATTCAGTTCATGGGAACCGTATTTTTTTGCACTGGAAGTACATTTTGTAAATTTAGAGCATTTAGGGGAAGAGAAAGGCTTTCATGCATGCCACTGGACAAATTGCTAGATAAGTGCCCTTAGTCATGGCTGAAAAGTGAAAGCGGGGCATTGGACCAGTAGTTAAGTGAAAACAAGGAAAAAGAGCAACTGAAAGAGGGGGATGAGAGTGAGCGAAGGAACAGCAGAGACCTAAAGTACATGTTGTGTAGCTGGAGTTTGAGATAATGTAGCGCTCTCCTTTCCAGGGGCCTCTATAGCACTCGGCCGAACATCTGCTTTGTGCAAACGCTCACTGAGGGTGAATTGTTACGGAGCTTCACAAAGAATGTGCACTTTCCCCTGAGCTCAGGAGTAAAGCAGCTGGGGGTTCCTCGTTCCTCTTGCTTTCCCAGAGCACAGCAAAATAGATATACGCATTTAACAACATTCAATACTACACCCACCCTGCAAAAAAAAAAAAAAAGGACACATGCTCAGGCTTGGAGTGTGTGTCCAAGAACGACGGCCTTCTCCCCCATTTATAAGCACTGGTGGTTAGAGCAGTTGTGGTCGAAATGACACGGGGTTCCTGTCGGCAAGCCTGGACAGCTTGTACCCAGCAGACATATTTAGCATGGTGCTAACCAGTACAATTGTTCCTGTGTGAGGCAGAAGAAAACCCTATAGTCTACAAATCTGCCTTTCCAAATAAGATGAGTCTGAAACTTCTGTTTCATGCATTGGCATGCAGACAAGTTAGAATAATTTTTAAAAGAGTTTCCCGTGACTATTGCAATGTTACTGATTGCATTCACCATCGCACTGTAGCGTTTCTACATCATTTTACAAGACTTACTAAATCTCCAAAAAGCAGGGGAGAAAAAATGGGTGCGATGGCAGGTTTTTAGAGGTTTTTATTTTTTTTTCTCTCTCGTAAATGTGGTTCAGCCGTGGTTTTGGGAGCTGCAGTAAAATGTTCGTGTTTAAAGGGTCATGTGCGTGAGAGCGCACACATGTGCCTTTCATTACTGACCGCCTCCAGAGACGCAGAGCTGAATTGGCAAATCTTCTTACTGGAGGCTGAGCATGTCTGATCGACAGATTAGCAACACATTGCAAGGAGGGGAGACGGAGAGTTGTCCGTGGGCATATTTCACTTCTTTTGCCTCTAAATGTTTTCACCTTTTTTATCCTTGTGTTGGGGTTTTCTTTTTCTTTACTTGGCAAGCAGTGTGGTGTGGTGTAATGTTTGTTTTGTACTGATCCTTGTATGCTTCTAAGCAGGCACACTTGATTAACTCGTGCGTTCACATCACTTTTTTTCCCTCACACCTTCAATTTATATTCCAGCCTCACGTTATCGCAAGATGGTGTAGGCCTGATAAACAGTCACTTGAACTATGACAAACAATTTCTACTGATCTTTGAACAGTGACTGTAATGAAATGCTTATATGTGTAATATATGGTGTCATTTGTAAATGGCTCCAATGGTTGCATGCAACCTGGCTCTTAAAGCAGCTTAATCTAGTGTACTCCGAATTATGACAGGATTATTGTGATTGACTCATTTTTATTTTTATTTTTTACAGCTTATGTTCTCGAGGTTTGATTCAAGGGGATTTTTTTTTTAAGTAAGCATGAACGTGGTTGACTCGCCTCAAGAATTGTGTGCACTTAGCAGTTTTCTTAAAAAGTGAATTTACCTGTTCTATCACATTATCAGGTGGTTAAATGACAGCTGGAAACCAGTTTATAACTCCTTTATGTTTGTGTCTTTATGGAAAAGCTCGTAACATGAACAGCCCCCCTAATTTTACTTCTCAGCTGGCTATCTTTAGTCCAGCCAGACCGTCTGATCCAGACGACACGCTGTGGCGGCTTAAACCCACATTTCCCCAACGCAGTTCTTCTCTCCCAGAGCCTTATGGGACAGAAATGAGTGCGCTGCCTCAGGCTTGTGTGAACTTGCTCTCGAGGCCCCCTATTCCTCCTCCTTCCTGTTACCGTGGTAACAAAAATCGGAGCAGCCACTCTTATTGGCGGGGTGAAACCGAGCTCATGGCGTGTCGCGTGTTGCCTGGTTGGTTTGATTGTTCCTTAAGAAAACAAGCACCCTTTTTCTGCTGGTAGAGTGTTTTACATAAAAGTTAACTTGCCATGAAGTTCCTAGCTAAGAGGTTCTTCTTTAAACCTATTCATTACACTGATGATGAGAACTTTTACTAAGGAATTGGGAGAATTCTCAAGCTAAGACAATTCCTATAGATGGCTGCATGTTTTCATGAATTAATTTCTTCAGTGATTGGTTGATGTAGTATATACACTCACCGAGCACTTTATTAGGTGCTAATGTACTAATACTGGGTAGGGTCTCCCTTTGTAGCCCATCCGCCTCAAGGTTCGACGCGTCGTGCATTCTGAGATGCTTTTCTGCTCACCACAATTGTA
>JAOUQW010000028.1:3266352-3276410 GCA_028565825.1 Olivaichthys viedmensis | reverse complement strand
ACGGCAAGCACAGCTCTTATTTTGATTGGTCTACTGACTTTCCATAGATATGCATTGTCTTTTCAGAGTCTGCACTTGCGTCGGTTTTATTCCGCTTGTTTCCACGTAATAAAGTATTAAGATATAGCAAAAATAGCAAAGCGTTATTATTAATTTCATAGAACAAAATATCCCCTTTCAACCTACAGAGATATAATATATCTACAGCATTTCTGTTTCTACGAGCTACACATGAAAAAATTATTAATATCAAATTATAACATGGTTTTGGTTCTCGTCGACAAAATCTGCGTTCTAGAAGGGTTTTTCACATTTTGTTATGGTATATACAATATATGTATATATTGGGTGATTGTAGAAAATATTATGATTTTTAGAAAGCTCTGCCTTTTGCACTAGCATTCAGGTGTTTTAACCTAGACAATATGTATGCATGTGTTTTGGGGGTGTGGCTTTGGAGGGAGCACAAAAGTGAGAGATGGTATTTGTTTGAATTTTGAGTTTCAAAACAGGTGGCTTCAGCTAACTTCCACCAGATTCGCTGCCTATAAATTTAAACCTTGGGTCTGTTTCTCCTGGAGGGTTATTCTGGATTGGTGGGAGGTCTGAGATAAGATTGTCTTTTAATTTATGAACAAGGAGCCGGTCTTAAACGTACTCTAGTGTTTGACTGTTGAAAAGATATTTGATCATTTTAGTAAAATCACACACAAATTAAAAATATATATATTTTGTAGGGGACAGGGGAATTGTGAGGCCTCAACATCAAGCCTGATCAAGTTGAAGCCGGTATTATGCAGCAAAATGGAGCCAACAGGCCAGGAGATTGCATCTAATACTGGGAACATCTAATTGACCCACGGCTGTAAATTTGTTATTTTCAATTATTGACTGTGGCACATTTGGTGCTATGGACAATTTGTCAGCCCTTATTTACCCCATCCATCAATGAAAAGGTACCACCACTGACCAGATAACACTGCAGAATATAGGGTTATCTAATATAAAGCTAATAATAATCATGAGATTATAATAAAATAAATATAATATTATTAGGCCTATATCTAGACATTTTTACAAATTTCAAGCTTACAATTGTCTTATTCTATTCTAAGAGGAACATCTCTCACTCTCCATACTTAACACTCCGAACTTAAAACCACAGATTCTACATATAGTCATTATGGGCATACCACACTTAACAATGCATAATAATCACACTTGATCATAAATGGTTGTCACAAATAATTATATAGGTGTATGAATCATGCAAGAGTGAGGTTTAGGTTAGGTTTTTACAGAAATGAAATAAAAGTGTTAAAGCAGACTTTTTGGTTTAATTTTTTTTAACTTCCTGTTAAACTACCTCCAGCCAGTTTTGTCTACTTCCATAAATATTGTTTATATTGCTAATAATTGAAATTAAGATTATACTGAGTATTTTAAAATAACTACAATTGAAGTACTATACACGCCACTCCAGAATTATTGGCACCCTTCATTTGAATATGATCTAGCAGCACAGTGCTTTCGCACTAGAGTAACATAATACCACCAAGACGAGAGACCAAGTAGACTTTTGGCCTTGAAGATGAAAGAATGTGAATCTTTTGCCTATTCAGACATCTTCTGGTTCACAACCCACAGGAAATAAATAAAACCTTTAGACAATTTTATTCCGAATTATACACCTCAGTGAACCCAAAAACCCATGCAGCCGTTGACTTTCTGTCTAAATTAGATCTCGCCTCATTATCTTTCGATGAAGCCAAAACGCTAGACTCCCTCTATTACAATCAAAGAGCTTACAATAGCCCTGAAAACTTTGAAGAGATGCATATATACAATTAATAACATGAAATTATCATTTTGAGAATTTAGTTTTATTTGAACGTGTTTTTCTTTTCTTTTCAAACATAAAATGTTTTCTTAGTGCAAGCTTCTAATTAGCCATCACAAACTTTATTTATTTATTTTTTAACTTCAACGTACTGCTTGGCATAAAATACTGATTTTAATTACACATTTTGCAGCGTCAGCTTTACTAGCCAGCTACCTAAATAATGCAACTGTGCTAATGTTAACTGTCTTATTAGTTAGTTTACCTAATGTTACCTCTCCAGCAGTAGGTATTTGACGTTAGTAGCTAGCCAAGTTTGCTAACAATCACATTAGCAAACTTGTGATTGTTAACTATTACATTGTGTGATTCAATATAGTAGTCGTGTTTGCTAGCTAGCCAACATTAGGTAAACAATTGACTTGGGTACAAATAGTAAACATTAAAAAAAACTATTTTCTGGAGTTGACTGTAAAATCAAATGAGGTGAAGCAGAACAGGATGGTTAAACCGTTCACTTTTAAGGTGTGGGGTGTTATGTACAGAATTTCCACACCTCTTCTACCTCCAACTTACCATTTGCCGCTTAAAAGGTACGCAATAAAAACAAAATGACAAATAATGACAAACTCTTTTTCTATGTCAGGACACTGAATCACAGATGGAGATTTGAGACTGGAGACTTGCAGCAGCTTTAAAAAAAAATTTTTTTATCAGGGCCTCTGGGAGCGCTGAGGGATTTGTTGTACCATTAATCCCTTTTTATCCATCAGCAGGTCCAAAATAAACCCTGCTGTTCTGAATGAGCTTTAATCTCTCCGAGTGGCCCACACCGTCGAGCTGTTATGTCATACGAACCGAGAGTTTAGAGCACCGGAAGAGCTGGAGAGCACACAGCCCCTAGAGCTATAAACATATATGTGGGAATATTTAAAGAAGACATGCTCTGATACTCATTTTGATCTTGTTTTTTCCCCCTTTTCCTAGTATTTAGCCTTGATATTTACTACTTGATGAAGCACTCACGAGGTGCCACCATGACACGAGTCATAGAAGCCTTCACCACAAAATCACAGCGGATAAAGCGTACATGTGAAAACGTGGACTGCCCTCTTCAATTCAGACCACAGGTTTTCAATAGGATTCAAATCCGGACACCGAGATGGCCATCGCAAACCATTCATTTTGTCCCCCCGCAACTATTTCTGTGTTGATCTGGATGTATGTTTCGGGTCATTATCTTGTTGAAAGATCCATTTACGACCAAATCTTAACGTCCTGGCAGAGGCAAACCGGTTTTGAGTTAAAATCTCCTGGTACATCGGAATTCATGATGCCATCAATCTTCACAAGAGCCACTGGACCACCAGCCGCAAAACAGCCCCAAAGCATCATATGCTCATGCTTCCAATCCCTGGCAAATTTTCAACTGTTCCAGATTTGTGAACATTTTTTATTATGGCCCTGATTGTGCTTAATGGTATTTATAACTGCTTATGTATTTTGTATATCTATTACCTGACTTGTGCGGGTCAACGACCATCTCTCTCTTTTGTGTTGAAAGCTCTTTGGATTTTACCCATGGTGATGGATGACAAAGGCATTTTACATTTTACATGTGTGCAACCTGATATAGGGTCAAAGGCAACAACAGAGTTACTGGATACTGAGAAGAGTAAAACAAATAGATTTGTTTCCAAGGATGACAATTTGTTTGCGCTTATTACAAATATTCTTTAGGGGTGCCAATAATAATGTTTTTGAGAGAAAATACTATTGTTTAAAAACAAAAGGAAGTTCGTAGAGTTCCTCCATGCCAAGTTACCTACTCACTTTTAAGGCTTTGTTACTATGAGAGTCTGGCCCTCAACATACATTTATTTTTGTAGTGTAATAAATAAATAAAATACATTTATTTTTCTTTCTTTGTAGTCCCCATTGAAAAAAACATATCCTCATGCTAGCACAAATAGGCCATGGTCTAAGGAATACCCTAAAGCTAAAACCCTGTTAGAGAGGAGTTGGTATGAGTGTTAGTACAACAAAGAAAAGAGTACAAGTCGAGGTTTTTTTTTGCCCCTGTGTAGATTTAGTGCTTGCTTAAGTGCTTAACTGATTAAAGTAAAGGTGCCCTGATTCAACGTTCGACCCACATGCCAACCTTGCCCTTTAGAGGGGTTAAATATGTCATTGCATAAATCAAAAATCCTACCAGGCAGATATGCAGGGCAGATTTACTGTAACTCAAAATGCCAACGCACGGAGATAAAAATCAGTACCTACAGCAATGACAGAGTCTATTTCTATCATCCCTACATTGTTTTCATTAACCGGAACCGTTTACCACGCAAACTTCACTCTGCTAGATGTAGCCACCCACAAACAGCAGAAAGTAATCGATTATTATCATTAACTAAAACTAATAGTCAACATACCAATCTTTATTTAACTGACAGTCTGCCCGTCTGTTTACGCACTGCTGTGAGGGAACACCATCCTGAAAAGGACAGCCAAGGCAAATATCACACGGTCGTTACAGCAAACTCCGGGGGAGGGATTTGCCCTCAAAAAACCTCGATTTGTTCAAATCCAACATAATAAACAGGTCAACAGGATGGCCAACCTTTGTTCAAGCAACAAGATGGGAAAGAGTTCAGTCTTTCCACCATTAATGTTGAACATAACATATTAAGCAATCAAATCAATATTCCCTAACAGGCCACCCTATCTGCTCATATGGCTATATATTATTTAGGATGTGACCTATAGCTTTTAGGTTTTACAGTCGAGTGCAAAAGTTTGCATACCCTTAGTAAAAAAACTGAAAAAGTTAATAATTTATAGTAACAAGACATGTAGTGTGTTAGGTTTCACAGATGCTCCTTCATTATCAGAAGTAACAAAAATGATGTATAAACGTACTCTATAGAAGCTGTGTTTTTTCCCTAATCTGTAAACATGTTGGGTATGGAGGATAAAAATATCACAAGTCACATACCTTGAAGACTGTCAAATTTGGTGCAAAACACAGAGTGTCAGTGGGGGGCAGACATGTTGTTTGACTTTAGCATGCTCTGAGACTATAAAGTGTTTTCAACAATTTTGGAACTGATGGTCTCTAGGCGCTAACCTGAGTAACTTTCCAAGTTGCATTCTCTGTTTTTTTCCCAGACCACAAGAGGGCATCATTCTACTGCCTGAACCATGGCCTCACCGGACCATGGACCAGATGAAGCCTATTTTCTTTCTTGCACAATTTATTGCCATTTTCACAGCCAGAACTTAGTTCAAGTCAGTGAGTTCAAGCTTTAAAATTAACCTGTCCAAGATTGACGTGTCTGTCTTAGCCCATGCAGTGAGATACCGACGGCTTCTTACATTGCATTAAGAAGCAAATGTGGTTTTGTACCTTTGCCATTTGATTTTATAAGGTCAGCTAGCTGGTCAGGTTTCAAAATTTTTCATATAAGTACCTACTAAATGGGACATTTATTGGGGATGATTTAAAAAAAATTGGATGGTCAAGTTTAAGCTCTATACCAGCGGAACATGATATAAACAAACAAGGATTGTCTCTCATTATTTATATTTAGGAACCGTACCGCTTTTCTAAAGTGAAATTCAAGTATTACTTTCAAGGTAGATAAGGACACTTTTTCCAGTATAATGATATTCCGTTATGTATAATAATCACCTGGTCTCAGAAATCACTCACACAGACTACAAATACACTTTTTGTCATTACAGAGACTGCAAACATTTTAATGATACCAGAATAATCTATGCCCATCTGCTCCAAATATCAAAATTTATGTGAGTTGTTCAGTTACAAAGTGACATAAAGTGTATTAGCAGAGTTGTGGAGTCGATTGGGTCATAGATGACCAGACTACATAACAACACAACTGTGAGATTTGGTCCTGCATTTATCTTTTTTATTCTGTATGTCTACTTTATTATGCGAGAATTGATTATTATTCTTGAGTTTATGATTAATGTAGAATTTTTGGAGCAATATCTGTTCTTGATATTAGAGCAGCGGTTCACAACCGTTACCAAGCTGTAGGTTGTTTGGTATTGGGCTGTGGGTAGTGGGCAAGGTGGCAGTGACGGCATTAAGCTTCCCGCCTTCTCATGCGGGGGCAAAGACTGCCATTCAAGAAATAAATCAGTGAAGTAAAACTGTATTGGGAAAGAAGCTCACACACCAAAGCATCTGGATATCTCCAAATACATGTTTGCTCATTCTGTCTCTCTTGCACCAGACTTGTTTATGAGTTAGTTTTTATGAGTCTGAGTCACGAGTGATCCACTGAGTCCCAAGTCCGAATCGAGTCCAGAATCCCAGTGCATTTTTGAGTCAACTAAAATACAGCTAGATACTACTACTGTGGCAGTGGAAAATGTCAGACCAGACCTGGTATTTTATTGTGTTAACTAGCCTATGACAGCACACTAACTTGTATTAGCTTGTTAACAGAAAGAGCCTTTATTGTCACATATACAAGTACAGTGAAATTCTTTTCTTTGCATATCCTAGCTTGTTAGGAAGCTGGGGTCAGAGCACAGGGTTAGCCAGTATACGGTGCCCCTGGAGCAGAGAGGGTTAAGGGCCTTTCTCAAGGCCCCAACAGTGGCAGCTTGGCAGTGCCGAGACTTGAACTCATGACCTTCCGATCAGTAGCCCAATGCCCTGAGCACTGAGTCACCACTGTCCTAACAAACCTTTCTTGGTGTGTCTTTACGTGGATGACACAAGATGAAGTTAGACGGATGTAGTGTCAGTTAATCTGACACCACATTTTACATGCAGTTGTTCCTTTTTTGTATCCAAAGGAAACAACGGATACGACCATTTGATGGAACAAAGTCATTACGGCCGAGTTGTGACATCTGGTGCAAATGTTTGTGCATATTTTAAGGTGGATTCAGGACGGGAAGGGAATTCGATTTTCATATTGATGCATAATTTCTGTAAAACTTAGGACAATAATTGTTTTTTCTGCATGCAATCCAAGTTACTTGGGTCACAGACTAGGGAATAAGAAGTCAGAGTTGAGCTGAAATTAGGGACTCGAGTCCCCATCTTTGTCTCACACACACACACACACACACACACACACACACACGCACACACACGCACGCACGCACGCGCACACACACTGGTTGGGTGAAATGCTACGGTTCATTGAGTGGACGTAGTTACCTGGTTCCAGTTGACCAAAAAACATATAAAAGTGTCTTCTAAGAATTCATCAAAAGTTTAAAAAAAAAAGAATTCACCAAAAGTCAGATTTAAAAAAAGAAAGAATTCCAGAGGCTAAAAACAGATTTTGCAAACAAAAATCACAGAAAAGGAGAAACAGTAGTAAAAAGGAAATGAGGAGGCTATTATTTTTCAGTTAATTCTTTGCTGTGTGTAGTTGCAATATCTATTGTTAAGTTTTGATACTTTAATATTTTGCTTGCAGATCTTGAAATTGTATTTAATGCCCTTGGCACAAAATTTACTCCATGGTTATGCAACAGCAGTTTGACACAATGACAGGGGAAAAAATCTTTTCACACGTCGTCACATGTTTATTTCTAAGATCCTGTTTTGTTTAGCAACCACGGGGAACGGAGAATATTCTGAGCAGCCCCATTAGTGGTCATTATGAGAAAGATCTATAGTCCAGACCATAAAAAATTTGCCATGTTCTCCATCTTGCGGTCACCATCCCTGCCAGACAAGATACATTAACATTTAAGTGCTGCTCATACACATTACATGAGGTGTCCAATCAATTATTAACTCGCCATTATTTGAGTTCCCGAAAAACTTTAGAGTTTTTTCATTATCTTTGTGTAAACCATCAGTCTGATCGGTGTGCAACAAGTGCAGCTGATGGCTTATAGTCATGATGGTGTGTTTGCTGTTACCTGTTATCTGTTATCTGTATATATAATTGTGTGTATCAGTTTCATTGATGTTCAGGCTAATGGACTCTAACAGAATACTATGTGGTGGTTCATGTGTGAAAAATGAGACCCTCTGTATCATCAACCAGGTGCTTAGGTGTGTGATATCACCTGGACACACGGGTGTTGGTGTATAAATTACCCAACTATCATTATTTATCTGGAATATTGTCGCTCACATGTCACACTTACTAAATAGTAATAACAGTCAAGCCTTTGGTGAAAAAATATTTGTTGGCTAACTTTAAATAACACCTGTATCGAGAGCTTTATTTGATTACGACTAACGATATGAACATGTAAAGCTTAATACACTGTGAAATGTGGTTAATTGCCTCTGAATGGAAACCTAAACCTTCATTAAATGTTTAAGGGTGCTCGCCTCACGACAAGTGGTAAGTGTCATGGTGTCGTGTGTCCCTATGAGTGAGAGTGTATCTGATGGATTAATCAGGCGTAATATGCTGTTTTGTTGGTAAAAGAAAGCATTGTCGTCTTATCTGTCCCTTGATATGTCAAACAGCCTTTAATAAAGGGTCCCAAAGGGTTACAAGTCCTTCCTTTCCTCTTTTTTTCCCCTTTCGCCGATCCTCTAGCTATATAATTTTTCTGAACTGTATTATACATTTTGGATACATTGCAGCTCTCTGGTTCAAACAGCTTATTATTATTATTCAGTTCTTTTTATTTCTGCGCAGTGTGCACAGCCACAGTGACACCATGCCCGCTGATATTTGACATATTTGATGGGACTTCGAGATCATGTGACGTTGCCATGGCTATAGGGAGTCAGTTACTGGATAGTAGTTGCACACCTCATACTGGGGGAATAAAGCCAGACTGACTGCTCAGCACACGGCAGAACTTTTCCATCATCCTAACTGATGCGTAACATCTCATCACCTTCAAAATGCAAAAGAAAAGTAATACGGCAAGAAAGTTGGCGGAAGGTGGGCCCTTTAAGTTCTGATATCTAGTTTCATATGAGACAGTATTTGACTTTTTACAATGTTGTGCATTTGGGAAACGGTGTGTTTCTGTGTTACTTAGTGGGAATAGAGATTGATGGAGACGTGGAAAACGCAGAAGGTAAGTACAAATACGCCATTTATGTGCATTTGTGGGTGGGTTGTTATATGATTGATATTTGCTGGATTGTGTGTAACATCAGTCTAGTTGAGTGGGGTCCAGCTGCAGCCCCTCAGATGAAAAGCCTTTGATTGGGCAGAAGCCCTTGGATGGGCAGAAGTGTGAGTGAATGCGGAAAAGTTCAAATTTGAACACGAATGGAAAAGCGATGAAAATGATTCAGTGATAATCAGTGTTTCTATTAAGGGTTGTTGATGAGATAAATTACATATCTTTCATAAAAGATGTGCCGTAGTCCTACAGAAGAGTGTGAACCTTAATAATTAGCAAAAACATGTTGACACTTGTAAACAATATGGCTGCCACATGTCAATCGATCCTTCCTGGGCGGAGCCCGGTTTACTCAAACAAGTGAGTGATTTGATGCATTTGCACAAAATTTGATAGACATGTTTAAGACAAGATTCTGAGGACGTCTGCAAAGTTTGGGGCGTGGTCATCCATAGGGGGTGGGGTAACATTCAAATAGCTGTTTCTCAGGAACCATAAGTCCGATCGAGATGAAATTTGGTTTACCGCATCTTTGTCCTGTAAGGGGATTTCTAATGATAACATGATTACTTAAAAAATATGGCCACCATCGGTGGCTCTCAGCAGGCATTTGACAAGGTTACTGTTGAGCTATCGTCACGAAACTTGAAAGGCATGTCCATCTAGGGACCCACTAGTACCCTAAGCTACCTCACTCAATTTGGCCACTGGGAGGCGCTACTCGTGTTTTCAAAATGAGGTCTACAGTCAAAATTTTTTCTTCTCCTGATTCCTTGGCTTATAAAAAGTTGCCTTTTAGACCATTTAGCTCCTCCCACTAAAATGTAAGCTAATATGCATAATATGCTAAACCTACTTTTGCAAACATGTCCTACGATTTTTGGCGTATCTTCACAAAATTGATGTCAAAATACTCAGTCGAGTCTAAACCTCAATAATGATCAAAAACAATATGACCGCCTGATGCCAATCAATCCTAATGGGGCGGCGCTTGGTATACTCAAATGGCTGTAACTCATGATTGGTTTCATGGAATCACACTTCCCTGCTGAAAAATCCAGCTTGGTCTGACCAGCTACCAGCTGCCAAAACACAGGCCGAGCTGGTCAAGCTGGTA
>JAOUQW010000028.1:3220406-3230613 GCA_028565825.1 Olivaichthys viedmensis | reverse complement strand
CAGAGTTGTTGTTTTTTTCTTAGAATGAATTAATATTTATATTTATTAAATGTTAGATTTCTCTCATATTTTCAGTGTGAGATTAAGTTAATTAACCACAATGACATTTTTACTCAATTTTACCAAGGGTGCCAATAATTCTGGAGCTGACTGTACACATACTATACATATAGCTCATACACATAGAAATCTATGAGCTTTATGAGCACATTGACAATGGATTATCTTTACTGTGTACATCACATGCTGAAATATAAAATCTATGTGTAAATAATATGTTTTGACTTTTATCCTTTGGTCTTAGTCCTTTGCTGACCTGGAGGGATGTGCAGCACATCATTGTGAAGACGTCACGCCGGGGTCACCTGAATGCTCCTGACTGGCACACCAATGGAGCAGGAAATGATGGTAACATATAGCAGGCCCTTCATGAGTTGGGTCAGATGTGTTGGGAGCAGGGAAACATTGACTGCAGAGGTCACAAGCTGAGAAACCATGGAAATAGATCCAATTCAAGCAGTGGACTACTGCTTGCATTGCCTAATAAAAAAAAATCCACTACTCCAAAAAATATATAATAAAAGGTTGTATCAAAATCCAAAGTCAAAGAAATAAAATAAAAACAAATAGTAGTGTGTTTAGTGTGAACAGTGTGTTCGAAATGGTGCCCTACTCCCTATTCCCTACTAACAGCAAAGTGCATTATAGGTATTCTGTACCCTCCAGGGTACATCATTTAGACACGAACCCTAAGCAGTGCATCGTGGGTTTTTATTTGCGCACTCGATATTCTCGACTTTACTTTCAGCCATGGCTACAAAATGGTAAAACTCCCAAAATAATGCACTATATAGTGAATAGGGTGCAGTTCTGGACCATTTAACATACAGTATATATTCAGATATATACAATACTGTGCAAAAGTCAGAGAGCACCCTTTTGTTTCTTCAGTTTTCAATCAAATTGCCATTCAGTATTTATTGTTCATTATTTGGTGGCAAACAAAAATTATGAAAAAATTTATTTAACAGAAAATCATACAAAAGTCTTCAACATTAAGTACATTATGAAATCTTTAAATATTTCAATTGTAATATTGAACTTTTGTTTCACCCTGCCCTGATTCATCCATTCATCCGATTTCATCAAACCCGTATGTTACAGCTGTTTCATGGAAATGGAGTTCATTTGCATAAATAGGTGATAAAACTGTTGTACTTCTTCTGTGTTAATTATAGATTAAATCCACATTTACAGGATTATTGTCTGACACCAAAAAGGTAATATTGTGTTACTGCACGACTGTTTGACTGAAAATGGAAATGAATGTACTGTAACATTTTCCTATCATTATTGTTTACCACCAAATCATTAACAATAAATACTGAATGCCATTTGATTGAAAACTGAATAAACAAAAGAGTGCTCTCTGACTTTTGCACAGTCCTGTATCTAAAGACACACACATATATATTTGATTGCAAATATTCGACTAATCTCAGTTTTAAAAATGTATTCTTAAATAAAATAAAATAAAACAATTTTACTAGTTTTTGATAAATGAGGACTTGAGGTTCCTACTGTAAATTAGTCACTTTGTTGTTAAGTGTTGTTTTTTATTGGCTGCTTTTTATACATACATATAAGATTACACTTAGCAGTTGCTGGTTTCTCTGTGATTTGAAAAGTAAAGTCGTGAAAGAAGTGTTCATTTTTATCCCTGGAACTATGACAGTGAGCCACCTGTATGGATTCGGGTTGATGGACGCTGAGGCAATGGTGAAAGAGGCCGAGACGTGGCGACAGGTTCCCACACAGCATGTGTGTGAGGAGAGCATTGTTCACAAACCGAGGTAACGTCACGTCTAATGTATTTTATGTGATGCAAAACTGGAAAAGTCATTCATCATTCAAATGATAAACTGGATGACTAATGTAAGCACTAGAGCTTCCTTACTCAACCACCTCAACCAGTTATTCTCTCTCTCCCTCTCTCTCTCTTCCCAGAGTAATTAGTCCAGAGAGGGTGTGGAGGTTGGTGCACAAGTCCTCAGGTTGCTCTGGCCATGTGGCGTTTTTGGAACACGTAATCCTACGCGTCACCGTCACACACCCACACCGTGGAGACCTGTCCATAACACTAACCTCTCCCTCAGGGACCAATTCCCAGCTCCTCGCCATCCGGTAAGACTGGATTCATTCAAAACTTCTTTTTTAAATTATACCCATGTATAGGCAATGCACATTTTAGAAGTTGTTATACATATAAGAGTTATACATATACTATAGGTTCTTTTTTTTTTTTTTTTAACCTGGATTCTATTATTTAATAGCATCTCCCTGTCTAATGTTTGAAACCAGTTCTGATTTGTTATCAGTTTTTTTAAACTTTGATGCTAACATGTCTCACGATAGCAATTAATAAATGAATGAATAAAAAAAAAATTAATCACAAAAGAATGAATCAAATATAATTAGCCTACTCGGTACACATAGTTAATCAAAGGTATTTTTGAAGCATGTACACAAAAGTATGATTTTATTACCAGGCTACCAGTTCATTCATTAGACATGGTTTGTGTGTTGGTGTTCTGGCCCAGGCCTAAGGATCACTCCACTGAGGGCTTTGTGAAGTGGGAGTTCATGACCACACACTGCTGGGGCGAGAGAGCAGCCGGAGACTGGATCCTAGAAATCAGAGACACCCCATCCCTGAGGAGGAACGCCCAAGTACACGGTGCCCAAAACCACTTTGCAATACTCCCCATATTGAGCCACTAGAAGAACTTTGGTGGCTGAAGTCTATTTGAGTTGAGCACTTCGCCACAGTCATTTATAGAAAAAGTCTCAAGTGGTTTTACAAGAGTTTTTTTTCCCCCTCCTGGTGTGTAGGGAAACTTGTAGAATGCAGTCTGGTGCTTCATGGCACCTCTGAGCATCCGTACGAACGACATGAACAGCCCCGGTCAGCTGAGATGCCCACCGATGATGCCACTGAGGAATACAACAGTGGGTTTTGTTCTTTGTCCAACTTCACAGAACCTGTTCGGTTTAATGTAATATCCATTTCATTCTGTCGTCCGTGTCCTCCTGTCTATCTGCAAAAAGGCTCTTGCGATCCGGAGTGCAGTGAGGACGGCTGTGAGGGGCCGGGTCCACATCAGTGTCTTTCCTGCTTGCACTATAACGTGAAATTCAAGAATGGCTCCAGGTGTAAAACTCATGTCAAATCATTGGTTGCTCAAAAGTTGCTCTTTTGAATCAGGCAGCGAAGGCTGATAGTAAATCTGATGTGAAAAAATGATGTGTCTGTGCAGGACATGCGTGTCCCAGTGCCTGCAAGGCTTCTGGGGGGACCGAAAACGATGCAAGAAGTGCTACTCCACCTGCGCGGCGTGTACAGGCAGCCGCAGTGATCAGTGTTTGTCCTGTAAGCCTGGCTACCATTTGGAGCAGGAGACCAACAGCTGCGTGACCAGCTGCAGAGACGGATCCTACCTCGACCACGGCAAGTAGGCAGCGAAAAAGAAGGTGGAGGGAAAGAAGGAGAATTTGTTGGAGTCTAGAAATGATACCTACATTTCATCCTAGCTAATGTCATAATCTGGTCACTTACATTTCTCTGCCGTCAAGCCGCAGTCACACTAGACATTTACAGTTCTCCTTGAGAAATAGACGGGACAAAAAGCAGGACTGGAAGTTTGGTGACGAAAAAAGTGCTCCATTTTGGTGCAGTTGAGAATTAATTCTGGTTTCGACAGCTTTGTAAATGCAATTCAACTTTTCTCAATTAACTTAGGGGTACTAAATCAAGTACTGCATACACACAACATTTTGTACAATAAGAGTTTGTTGGCAATCTACTTTGCTCTCCAACCTGTCCGAGTTAGTTGCTAGCAAGCTAGCTAAGTCGCCAAATATAAACATTAAAAATCATTAAACTAAAATGAATGATAGTTATACCATCTAATCCACCATGCTGTCTGACTGCACACTGCCGGCTCTTTTTTATAGAATAATTTAATAAATCTCCTCCTCCTTTTTGGATCTTCTGCGCTGCAGTATGAAGGGCTGCCCCTTTCAGAGGTCAAGACAGCAAAAGTGCTGTTGGTCGATAATGCAAATGCAAAGTTAATCTCGACACATTCAAATTTATTCGCACTGGAAGTCTGTGACGCAAAAGCCGTTGATTGATCACGACAAATTCTAATAATCTGCGTATTTTATGCTTTGTCCTATCACAGAGGGGAACGTGTGCTGGAAATGCAGTGACAACTGTGTGGAATGTACGTCGTTCAGTATCTGCACCGAATGCCCAGAAGGCACAAGGTAATATAACTCATTTCATAATTAAAGAATACCCTAACTGAGGAATGATACTATAAACGGGTCAGTGTTAAAACATATTTTGTTCTTTCCATCTTTCTCTTTTTCTATCTCTTAGCCTGATGGGAAACAGGTGCCAGAAGAGTTGTGAGGGCAGTACCTTCTATAGTGAACATAGTGATTCCTGTGAACCATGCCACACAGTTTGTGCCACCTGCTCAGGTACTGACTATTAGACACGGCTTTACCAAGTATAAGCAGACAGTGTGCATGAAATAAGAGGCTTGATGTACTTTTAAGAGAACTGGTATTTCAAGCAATGTATGTGAGGTATTTTTGTTGTTATCCATGGAGTTCCACAAGGTTCCATTTTAGGACCAATGCTCTTCTTACTGTGCATGCTACCTTTAGGTAATAACATGATATTAACTTTCACAGCTATGCTTAATCAGGACAAAACTGAGATACTGATACTTGGTACCACATAAAAACAAATGAATCATGAGAAATTAGGCTCATTTGCTTCGTTTATCAAATCTAAAATACGAAACCGGGGTGTAATTTTAGATTCAGATTTCTGTTTCATTCCTTATTTCAATGATGTTACTATCATTTAATTTATGCTTACTTACTTAATTGTAAAGCACTTTGAGCTACATGGTGTATGAAAAATGTTCTACACATAAAGTGTATTATTATTATTATTATTATTATTATCATTATTATTATTCTAGTGTTTATGCACTTTAGGTTTCAAATCATTTGTAGAAAGCTGTAAAACATCATGTGTCCAGAATGATGATTTCAAAATGATTATGAAAGTTTTATAGCATCAAGAGGGATGTTAATATAAACATTAATACCAAGAATGCCTCTTTTTTTGGAAAACGGTGATTATCTATGTATAGTCATTTCTCCCTTATCATTAAATTTTTATCATTTAACTTTTTAAATGACTTTTAAATAACTTTTTCCCAAAATACTTTAAATCCCAAACAAAACCTCTAAAAAGGTTTTATCCTTTTATTGAATCCTTATTAGTAAGCATGCTGTACATCATGTTGTATAAAATGGACTCTAAACCCGAAAATATTTACCCGGACTCCTTTCATTAATGGTTTTGCAATGGTAAAATGCGTTGCCCAGCTTTCAAGAAACAACTAAAAAAACACAGAGAAAAAACACTGTGTCCTTGTAGTCACTCCTATTACTCTATTATTGTTATTAGTATGTACTATTAGGTATCAAGACTGGCAGTTGGTGAAAACTTGGTTCACTCGTATCAGTCAGTTCTTATAACAGCTCTGTGCCTGGATTGTATTCAGCCTCAATGGAGCTCAGTAGAACCTAAAGGCCCGTGTCCAGGTGTTACACTAAAGAACAAATTCCCTGTAAGTCATCATGTGATCAGACAAAAAACAATAGTTAAATGTCTGGACTTTCATTCTTAGCCACTCAGTAGTAACCCTGGGCTTACAGAAGCACGTAATACATGCCTGTCCTTAGGGAGACCCCTTCATGTTGGTCCTCATAATAGCAACTCAGGTGGGAATGGATCATCTAGCAACGTGTTAGTTATGCTAACATGGTGGTGCAAGACCCTTCTGTTCCAACAGATCGCTGCATCATTCAATATATGACCTTTGATCTGCTTTTTCACTGTTGAAGGATTAAGCAACCTGTGATCAACTTGAATCTAAGACTGTAAAGTCGGTAACCACATTTAGTCGGATTCTTTTGGATTCCAAGGTGGATGCTCTTGACTTAACTACACTTTGTATAGGCAAACAATCTGAGCTGTGACTTTGACTGAGAGTGTACTGTAGATGAGGACTGAATGAAAACTTTACCATAGTGCATAGTGGTACTATATATAGTATATATAACCTTGAGAGCTTTTTCCACTGTATAGAGTACTGGATGTGCTTTTCCAATTGGCCACCGGTCCAGTAGCAAAGGTTCCAGTTGGGTGGTTTTTGGTACCTCAAGTTTGGACCAACAGGACCTAGTGTTGTAGTATTCATGACGGGTCTCGAGACCACTTATTAATGGTCTTGGTCTTGTCATGAACTCGGGTGAATTTTTTCTCAATCGCGAACATCAGAGACTCGAGATTTCTTCCCGAGACCATAGACAAGACAAAAACTGTGAAAATCACAGGACTGAATAATTATGTTGTGGCTGCTGTGGTAAATATCAGTGTTGCCCAGAAGAAGATTAATCTCCCTTTTGAGTCTGGTCCCTCTCAAGGTTTCTTCCTTATTCCATCTCAGGGTGTTTTTCCTTGCCACTATCGCATTTGGCTTGCTCATTAAGGATCCAACTGTCCATCCACTGTATGAGCATAATACAAGCGATAAAATTAAGAAAATGTTTTTAATAATTTTTGCAAACTTTCCTGCTGGTAGCTTGTTTCAATTAAAAAGAAGTTTTGTGATAAAAATGCTTTACATCATGACTTCACTTCCTGCAAAATTCTGCTGTTGCTTAATTTTTGCTTTATTGGTAAAAAAAAAAAAAGAAGAAGTTGTGTACGACACGTTTCCATCAAGACTTTCAAGTATATCGCAAACTTTCCTGTCTTTTTACCTCGACACCTGATGCAGGTGACAAAAACAGAACAGACAGAATCTATAAACCACTGATCTGAAGTGCATTGATTAGTATTGGTCAGTTTCATTCTTCTGTCTCAGTGAATCTCCACAGTGAACAACTTTCAAAGACAACAGCTTAGAAATAAAGCGACTGATCACATAAAAGTACAAGTAACCTTTTAATGCTGTAGTTTTCCATCAAGTAAAGACGTCACATTATTTTCTATAATTAAACTAACAAAGGCTTTGTCTCCCCCTCAGTCCACTCTCGCACTGTCCCATATTACGATTTAAACTGGAATGGTTCAGCCTACACATAATACATTTTAAGAATAATGTATCATTGCAAACTCCTCCTGCCCATATATGTTTAATACTAAGAGGAAACATTATTTCCCCTTAGAAATATGAGTTATTAGAGAGAACAGCTGTTTGAGGGAGTGGAGGCTACGCATGTTCACGTGGCAGAGCAAGACGTTTTCTGTGTTTTATTGGTTTGTTGTAGGAGAGGCATGTGATAAATCATGCTACATAACACTTATGGGTAATTGAATGTTTTTTGCAACATTTCGTGTATCAAACGATTTATCCACTAAAGTTAAATGGAAAAAAGTTGTTGATATTTGTAAATTATTACCAATAAATGCTGTTTCCATCGCCGTCAAGTCAAGTGGGCTTTTATTGTCATTCCTCCATATAGCTTGTATGCATTGGAACAAAATGTGGTTTCTACAGGACCATGGTGCAACACACAATAATACAGCAGCATGGTACACAGGACTACATAAAGTGCAAATACACGACAGTGAGAACGAGTGCAAATATACACTATAAAATAAATACACAGGACGATAAATACACAGGACAATGCACGCTAACTAGACAGGACAACAGAACAACATTGGATGGGGTGTATAGCCAAGGTAGTATACAACAAGATACCAGTGCAAATAATTGTCTGTAAACTATATTTGACTGGAGAAAGTAGCAGTGCCAGTAGCAGCAGGATGAGGAAAAATGTCCATTAGCAGCATGATAGCATTATCTCTGAGGGCATAATACTGTCCTCGAGAAAAAGCTCTAATAACTTGCAGGTGTGCAGTGACAGTCAAAGAGGTGTGTGAGACTGTTCTAGGGTGGGTGTTGGTAAGGGGTCTTAATCAGTCCAGGTGGATGTTGGAGGCCAGCAGTGTGTTGAGTAATCTGGCCGGTTCAGGGGAAAAAAAACAAAAAACAAAAAACAAACTGTTGCAGAGTCTGGTGGTGGTGGCGGCACGGAAGCTCCGGTACCTTCTGCCAGAGGGCAGCAGGGAGAAGTCCATGAGAGGGGTCATCCACAATGCTGGTGGCCTACACAACGCTACACTGGCACACATTTCAATTCACTTAAACATTTTTCACATAAACTCTCTTGGATGGAAACCTGGCTATTGTCAATTATTAAAATTGCTATATAAATAAAATTGAATTGAATTGTTAATTTCAAAAAACCTTTAAAGTTCTTTGCTTTGTCATGGTGTGTAGCGGCACAGGCAGGACGCAGGCGCGAGCCGTGTTAACATTGAACATTTATTCTTAACACTAGCCATAAACATACACTGCATGTAATATTAAACATTCAGGAACAAACTGGACGGAAACAGGAGGGCTTCTTAAACACTACTAATTACAGACAAACGACACGCATGTGGGGACAATCACATCACGAGACAGGGAAACACACAGGAGGCGTGTGACACTCGTCGCCGTGGCAGCGCTGCGCGTGACAGAAACATAATTAAACATTTTACAAACTGTTTAAGAGGACACAACCTGTAAACAATCTCTAATCTGTAACTGTAAGATAGGACACAATCCTATCTTATTATACAGTAATTTAGCCACATACAAACATCATCCAATGTTCTTTGTTTAATTTTGCACACCTTAATGGTTTTGCAGACTTGTGAATGTTCCTTCACACCAAACCTAAAACCTCACCCCACACACCCTGAAGGTAAATGTTTCAGTCGATGTTGTGATGTTGTGTCTCTGTACTGACTCATCTATCTATCTATCTATCTGTCTGTCTGTCTATATATCTGTCTGTCTATCTATCTATCTATCTATCTAAGCCTCAGCGGCCTATCCTCTGTTTAAGAGCGGAAACCCATCATTTATCTAGAGCTGTGGCGCATTAGCACTGATGCTAACAAGGCACTGAGTGCTAATTATGACAGCACAGCTCATTATCACACTGCTGTTACACACATCGTTAACTACTGCAGCTAATCTGAGCTCATTCAGTGTTAATGGAGTTTACACACACACACACACACACTCACAGCTCATTGCTAATGGAGTTTTTCTGTCTCACACATACAAACACAAACTACACTCACTGTTAATGGAGGGTACTCTCGTTTTTGTCTCTCTCTCTCTCTCTCTCTCCCTCTCTCTCTCTCTCTCTCTCTCTCACACACACACACACACACACACACAGTCTGCAGTGTATGAATGCATTTCCCAGCCATGTCTGGTGTTAATTATGTGATCTGATGGGGGGGGGTTGTACAGGCGAGTGGATTAGTTGTAGGGCTACAGACGGGATATTGTGATACACACAGAGCTGCGGAGAGGAAATGTTATTAATAAGGTTACTAAAGAAAGGGATTAGAAGGATAAGAATCCTGCACTGCAAAACAATGATATCTTAGCAAGTGAAAATATAGTTGAATATAGTCGAATTTATCTAATATTTTTAATTATGAGATTTTTATAAAACAATTATACGGTTATTAAGTCTATTTCTAGACATTTTTACTAGTTTCAAGCCTGAAATTGTCTCGTTCTATTGACAGATAATTTAGCTTTCTAGAAATAAATGCTTAAAATGCAAAATTATCTGCCAATAGAACGAGACAATTTCAGGTTTGTAACCCTAGATGCTGGTTTATCATTTGATTCCAATTCAAGTAACATCTCTAAAACTGCTTATTATCATCTGAGAAACGCATCCTTACCAGGAAAAGAAAGTCCGAGCACATTACCCCGGTTCTATTCAAGCTACACTGGATGCCTATTAAGTTCCGCATAGACTACAAAGTCCTGCTTATGATGTTTAAAGCTCTAAATGGTTTTGCTCCGGTGTATCTTGCTGATCTTCTGAAGCAGTATAGTTCATCCCGAGCACTTCGCTCAGCTGAGGCAGGTCTACTGTTAATCCCGAGCATCACTCGCAGCTCAACCGGTGGAAGATGTTTTTCTTATATCGCCCCTAAACTCTGGAATAGTGCTCCAGAGAATGT
>JAOUQW010000028.1:3150591-3174877 GCA_028565825.1 Olivaichthys viedmensis | reverse complement strand
GTGTGTCTGTATGTGTGTGTGTGTTAATGCAGGTCCTATAGGCTAGGTTGTGTGTGTGTGTCTGTGTGTGTGTGTGTTAATGCATTTCCTAGTCTAGGTTGTGTGTGTGTGTTAATGCAGTTCCTATAGGCTAGGTTGTGTGTTTGTGTCTGTGTGTGTGTGTGTGTGTGTGTGTGTGTATGTGTATGTGTGTGTGTATGTGTGCCAGCTCCTAGACTAGCAGCTCCCTCTACTGTTTGATATCTGACCCTGAATCTACAATTAGACACAAAATAGGAGAACCGATTAACCGATTTTGACAAGCTCTAGCATGTGGTCCTGATGTCATGTCCCACAATGTAATCATTCCCCTGTGGTCTCAGGTGGGCGGTCACACCATGCTGCCCATCCGCTGGATGCCCCCCGAGAGCATCATGTACCGGAGGTTCACCACAGAGAGTGACGTCTGGAGTTTGGGCGTGGTCCTGTGGGAGATCTTCACCTACGGCAAGCAGCCCTGGTACCAGCTCTCCAACAACGAGGTCAGCCTGAGGGTCAACTCTTTAAATTCACTTTAATTCTGTTTGTATCTAAAGAACCCGATAATGCTTTAAAGCTCATGCCAGCACTCCCATGCCTTAAAATGCATGGGCCAGCCGTCTATTAGGTTATGCAGGCGACTTCCTAGGGCCCTGACACGAGGGTGCCCCCAGACCTTTTTTTTTTATTACTAATTATATAATTATGGTTAATTATTTACATTGTTAAAGATGCTCACGTTAAAGAGAAAAGCTGATAAAATAATAATAAAGCATTGATCTTGTGCTTAATCAATCATGGGGTGTAGCATGGGTTTAAAAAAAAGAAAAGAAGAAAGATTTATTTCTTTTTTCTACATTGACAGTAGTTACTGTATAAATTCGTAATAGTTACTGAATAATAAGCCGAAATTTCAAGGAGTTATAATATTAAATCTCTGACGCAGAGAGAGAAAAAAAACACGTTTTGTTATTATGTACGCCATTTAGGTAGCTAGTTAGTTTTATCATGGTCGCTAGCTAGGGCTAGTTTTATTTTTCACTTGAATGCAGCATTATTAGCTTTACACAGCTACCTAAATATCCAACACCAGTCAATTCATCAACTTAATCTTTTTGAATGTAAATGTAGATGAGAGAATAAGATGTGGACCAAGTGAGAATTACATTATTTGGTGTACTTCACAGCTAACTTAATTTTAGAATCTGCTACCTAGCTTAGTGTTTGCCACCATAATAATAATTCCATTCTCACTTAAGCGCACCTTAACTTGCTGAAATAATACACAAAGTAAATCATTCGTTACGTAAGAAAGTCCACGAACTGACTGGTGTTGGATACTTAGTTAGCTAGGCTGTGTCCAAGAAAAAAAAACGAGCCTTAGCTAGCCGCCATGATCAAACTAACTAGCTCCCTAGATAGCCATAATAATAAAATAATAAAGAAAGTTAAACACTTGTTTTTTCTTCTATTTCTTTGTCTTTTCTCCATGCCACAGGTGTAATACGTCTGAAGTCATATCAGCCAATGTAGAAAATGTCTAGCATACGCTACACCCCAGTCAGGTGACTGACAAAATGATTAAGCTCGGTGCTTTATCATTATTTTTATCAGCATTTCTCTGAAACGTGAACATGTTTAATCAACGTGGACATAACACTAGGGCCTTCTCACCTTGCCAGGGTCGTAGACAGTCGCCTATGGACGGGTCGCTCTGCCCGTTGCATTATCATTTAGCTAAACTATTAACACTGTGCGGTTTGAGACCAGGAGGCAGGACCGGCTAATCCTCGCTTTCATAACAAGACCCTCTAAACTCAAGTAAAATTCGTAACCTTTTTGTTGCTTGGAGTCTTTGGCTGAGCTGTAGCTCTGTTGTTTAAAATCTTCTGAGGTAACGATGGTGCTGAGGTTGGCTACTTCATAGCGGTTTGTGTCACAGTCGCTAGCGCTACATTTCGTCAGTTAGCTAGCTCGCTAGCTTACCTGCCCCTTTTCCCTAAATTTAGATGAAAGTCACCATACAACCTATTGAAATGCAGTCTGAAATAATCCACATGTATAGGAAAACGGGTTCTTTAAACGGTTAAAACGTCTGGCTTCCTAAAGGGGTTCCACTTGGAATCTTTTCTGAAAAGGAAATCCTCTGTTGTGGAGTCCCACATTGAACCTTTAAGTGTTCCCCCAGAAGGACAAACCGAAGACCTATTCAGGGGTGCTAGATGGAACCTTATTTCTAAAGAGTGTAGTACTTAATGAACTGGCACCTATATTCTAGGATTAATACATGTATTTATATTATACATTTTATTTATAAGAGTTGATGGGAAATTGGCATAATCAGGGGTTAAATTGGGATTTAGGAGGGAGCCCAACTTGTTTAATGGGTGCCAACAATGTGGGAACAGTACCATTTACTTTAGGTGGTATTATATGGAGTTCTTAACATTGACGTCATGGAAGTGCGATTAAAATATGTTTTCGAAATATCTGTTTCTGTGTTAAAGGGCCTTAATTTAACTAACTAAAATTGGGTGACCTGATCCCCTTAAGTTAAGAAGTAGTCCTTGTTTGTCGGTTTTGGCATCATATTAATATCGGAATATTTTCAGATTCGTTTCTGGCAAAGATAGATGATACAGTTAAGCTTTCAAACTAGCTCCTCCCCAATTTAACCCTGATGCACATATACACAAAATGGTGTTGGTGGCACCCATTTTTTTATCTGGTCTAGGGCTCTACAGACCCAGGGACAATCAAAGCAAATAAGAAAATAAAATGTTAATTTTCCAGCATAAATGTAATGTAGATAGGCATACATGTCTACTTATGTTTACATACCATGTGTTTATCTTCATGAAGTTTGAAAAACATAATATTTGTATCGTGTTGTCCCATTTTAAGTGGGATCTAGAATAATATCTTGTCTGTATTTGGTGTGGCTCCCCCTGCAGGTGATTGAGTGCATCACACAGGGCCGGGTACTGCAGAGGCCTCGTACCTGCCCCAAAGAGGTGTACGACCTGATGCTGGGCTGCTGGCAGCGCGAACCCTACATGAGACTCAACATCAAAGAGATTCACAATCTGCTCCAGAACCTGGCCAAGGCCTCACCTGTTTATCTGGACATCCTGGGCTGACCGTCTGTGTGCGCGTGCGTGCGTGCGTGTGTGTGTGTACAAAATTGGGCTTACGTGTTCTTGCTTGTGCTTCAGCCTCTTTACCACATAGACTAAAGGCCTTAAAGTTGATTGCGTACATTTCTGTAATTTATTTTTTCCTTCCCTCGAGAGACATCCATATCCGCCCTGCATCAAACTGTACTTTTGGGAGTTGTGTACGTGCCGACGGCGAACAAAGGGAATCAGACTGATCGTTGTAAATACTCCTCGTTGTGGACATTTTGGAGGCTTTCTGTCTTTCTCGTCGCAGTGACTGGAGGAACGGTTTGCAGAAGTACAAGCAAAACTGAAAGCACAAAAAAAATTTAAAAAAATAAAAAATAACAAAACATTTTAAAAGGCCATTTAATCAGGAAAGGCTTAAGCTTAAGTGTCAAAGACAACATGGACATTCGTGAAACTTGGACAGTTTCGAAAGGAAAAGGAAAAACATTTTTGTGTGGAATTTAGTTTCATATGGTACTTCTTTTTTTGCCACCAGGGTGCCATTTTTTATTTCTTTTTTATTTACACTCATTGGATTAAAATAGACATGGTGAGATCCTGATCTGGAGTCTACAAAGGCACATTTATTAGCACAACTCTGTTGCTGTCCTGGCCACATATCACGATTAACCGAGTGTGGACTGCAATACAATTGTTCGAGCTATAGAAGAACAATCTTTTAGACCACCAAAATCTCCTTTTCATGACTTTATTTATTTAAAATGTTCATTTTGATCAGAAAGTCCCTTTTTAAGCGTCAGGCTGAGGTCTATCCCTGTGGACGGAGCAAGGGGATTTTTTTCCTGTTTTTAACCGAAGCACAGTGACAAAGAGGCATCAGATTTCATTTTTAGCGGGCTGGAGAGTTAATGCTGGTCAGTTGTCACTGTAGAGCAGTTATGCAGACAGTGAATTAATTAATCTTTTTTTAACCAGTTGTCATTTTATTTGGTTTTGGTGAGAGCACAGTGGCATAAGTCACCAGCAGTGGAACTCCACATTGTCCATGGAGACGGTGAATCGACTGCCCCTGAAGACGACGGCATTGTACGCGTGTGAGGACTAATTCAAGGTCATCATCGTGCTACTGTTGGGTACAGCAATGAGACGAGCTTAATAGGATACTGTTCTGAGATTGGTCAGTGGCAAAAAGTGACCCGATATAGACTTCTTCATGGTATTGCTCATGTCTCGTGTTGCCATTGAATTGATTTTAGCTTTTGGAGGACGGACGTTGTCCAGAATGTGACAGCACCACAATGAGAAGATGGATTTCATTTGCACTTAATGATCATTCATCGGTTTTATATGCTCTGTTATCTAATATGAAATAACTGCTTAACGTATGCCCAAGTCATCTTTGCTACGTTTCTTTTCGGTGTGTCGTGATGTGGGCAGTTTGAAAGCAGTGGGTTTGGTGGGCACTGTGACGCAAGCTGGTATGATGTGAACTTGGCCTTCCCTGAGGTCACCACTAGGAGACAAAGACCCTATGAAGGGAGCCAGGATTCGGTGTGTGCGCGCGAGTGTGTGTGGTTCAGTCCCACCTGATTTGTGAAATGAGGACATTTCCAGGAAGACTTACTAAGCTACTACAAGACTCTAAATCAGACTACGGCCGAGGTTATACTTGCTGTTAACTACGAATACGTATATGCAAGATGGCCGCCATAGGTCAATTGTACATGTCCCAAAAGATTCACGCAACACATGCGTGTGGTGCAATACCAGCGTAAACGGTAAGGGCAGTATAGTGAAGTAACACGCCGAGCAGTAGGACGAGAGAAATAAACTCTCCGTTGTGGCGACAAGATTGGTTTAATGGCCTGATACACCGTCTACGTTGGCGCCGCTGCCGCTGTTTCTGCTGTTTCTCAAGATACACCTCAACTCCCGCCGTCTTCACTGTTTACCTCGTTGTTCTTTTGTCCACCAAGGAAGTGGTCGAATAAGATATTCCGGTGCTGGTGAGGTATGTTTCGGCTCTGACCTGCTTCCTAGTGGACAAAGTTTTTAAATCCTCCAGATGTACGGAAAAAACGCGAGAGTATTAACAAAGACGTACGCGTAGTCAAGTGGCAAGTAATAACCTCAACCTAAAAGTGACTGAAACGCCAAGTTGGTATAGTAAGCAAATGATATCATTTGTTTGTTACAACCAAATTTCACCTATTCTTGGTTAGTTACTTATTATTCAATGGAAAGTCCTCCTGGTTCAATCTTAATATCATTTGGTGGGTGTCCTCTCCGCTAGCGATCTCTGCAATCAAAACGTAAATGTTCATCAGCCACATTTATTGTCCTTCGGACCCCGACGTCGAACCTTTTTCTGAGCGATCTCTGTATTTGGCAGCCTCTTTTTAAAGCAACTGAAAACTCCACCCCCCGAGTCGTGGAAGGACCGATCAGCACTGGTCGTCTTTGAACTGGTGAAGTATTATGTAAGTCTCTGTGTTGTAACTTTTTTGTAATAATCACCGTAAAATAGTAAGCACTGCAAAAATGCACAGAGAGATTTTTTTTCTTTTAATAGACGGTATTTGATAATCAGGCAGATCGTTCATTTGGGGTGTTGATATAGAGTGTTTTATTTGTTGTAAAGTACAGATATCAAATTTCATTGCTGAAGTTTGTTTATTTAGCATTTAGCTGACTTGGCTAAATTAGCCCAAACTTGGATCTGTGAGGAAAAGAAGAAATAAAATAACTTATAAAATTTGCAGAATAGAAATATATAAATATATAAGATCTATATTTGGTCCAAACCCCAAAAAATATATATATATATTTTTTAATTTTATGACAGCCTGACCAGTGAGCTCAATTAAACAATGGATTTCTTTCTTTTTTTTGTTCAGTTCTGTACTATAGAGATCTATGTCTGCTCTAAATAGCCAGCCTGTATTTCATAGCCCATGCTGTACAGTTCAAATATTTGTGTATATGAATAGTATGTTCTATAAAAAGAGCTATCATGTCAAATGTGTGACATCCATTATAAAGGGTAGAAAAGAAACATTTCTCCTGGGCCACAGGCGTGTAAATACGATTTATTTTGTCTGACAAATGTACTGTATCATTTATCACTTGACTTGTTCACAATATCGGTGAGAATACCACCGTTTTCCGAGTTCGAATCGTCTCTGTAATGTCCATCGCTCTCCATGTTCTGATGTTGTGAGGGGAGGTTGCCATGGTGCTCAGCATCATAGCTATGGAAACCCCCAGATCCATCAGATCGATTTTCATCCTCCATCTTCCCCACTTTCTTTATGTACTAATCTACTAATTGCTGATATTTTATTTATTTTTCTTTCCAAATGAAGAACTGTGACTGGTCACTACTGTATTACTTTTATTTGAATGTATCTACATGGAATGGGGACTTTTTTTCAAATCTGAATGTAACCCACATCTTGGGTTCTTTTTTTATTTTTATTATTAATTTTTTTGGTTTCCTATTTCCAAAACAAAACTTTGCTATTTTTTATTTTTGTTCTTTTTGGAGAAATCTTTTTAAGAGTGCGCGTGTGTGTGTGTGTGTGTGTGTGTGTGTGTGCGTGTGTGTGTGTGTGTCCTGGAAAATTTTGTGCATAGTATGTGCATGTATGAGAGTGTTAATTGCCTCCGTTTTTTTTTTGCTCCTGGCAGACTCAAATCTCTCACTGCTTCGATTCGATCAGTATTCTCTACGCTTTGTGCATCCTGAGAGCAGCTTCTCTGCAGTCAGTGGAAATGTTCCTTGTACTACTGTGCATTTAATAAAAGTGGTATGTCTTACAGTCCCGCGTTTATAGGACATTTCTATGTGCACAACAATTTACGTGTTAACATTTAGAAGCACCATTCCGCCAGATGTGCTGTTATTTTTTATGTGCAGCGAAGTGTTAAAGAGCAGATCCCTTGCTTTTATAGAAATGAAGTATGATTTATGCATTAAATGGGTTAACATCCTTCCTCTCATTGAACGCAGGAACTACGCACATGCATTACTTTAAATGCATGATGGGCCGAATTTATTACTAAATATTCACTATTCAAATTTGATCATTCTGATTATTCTGCAAATAATCTTTTAATGTAAAATACCATTGGCTAACACTTTACTTAAGGGTTGTGTGACACAAAAACCTACATAAACATTTATAAAAAGATTATTCCAACAGGCATTAGCTGTCAAAAACACTTCTGTCAATTTTGACGTCAAGCGATAGATTTTTGTTGACGTAATGCGTTATGACGCCTTCTCTCCACGCAGACATACGTTCAAACGTCATGACAACTGACTTTGGTAGTGATGAGACAAAGGTGACACTTCCAAAAGACGCTCTGCAGCGTCTCCTGAACTCGGCACTTGGTGGGAACATCGACATGAAAACCTGCTTTATAACACTGACATAGCGAAGGTTTTCACAGTGACATTATTATTACACTGTAAAAACAGTTACGTATATTTTCTCTGGTCCTTAAAAGTAAAGTGCCTTTTTGTATTATAAGATTTTTATGAAAACTTGTGACGATGTCATAACACCGTAATGGCAGTTACGTATATTTGCTTTAACCCTAAATTAGAGTGATTTTGTCTTTGATGATTGAGACGTCACATCACCATTATATGACTCTGACGTACCAGAAGTAAACTGAGCGACAAAGTCAGTCGTGATGACGTTCTAACGCAAGTCAGCCTGGAAAATGTCATAACACAGCCCGTCAACAAACATCTACATCACTTCACTCGGGCGTTATGTCAACTTGACATCAAGATTGACGAATCGCCTTCGTCACAGCTGATGAAAATTATAAATATTTTTGTAGGTATATGTCAGTTGACATGAAGGGCTTATGAAGGTGTCATGTAGCCCTATGAACGCTACCCTTAAGTAAAGCGTTACCTACCAGGGTAGTGATAAAGCCGAGTCATGGATGGTCCTTCCCTTTTCTAGTAGTTAATTCTCATCTTCTAGTTGGAAAAGAAGCAGAAGGTTGATTGATGCTTAAATATTGCTGCTTATTCGAGGCAATGCTGGCAGGGAGGTCACCTGCAGGCATGAAATGCATCCCAAGGTGACATACAAGTGCAAAAATGAGCATGATTTAATGAGGAAGGGCGCGGCACGTAAAGCAAGTAATGTTTGTTCAGACCAATCATTACTAATTCTGGTTAACCTTTAAACAGAAAGCTGGCAGTATTACTTTATTACTTGTGATATTGCTCGGAAATGCGCAGTTTATAATTCAGAGGAATACTAGGTCTGTAGTTATGTGTAAGCTTATGTAAGGGATTTAAGTATGGAATACTTTAAGGCTCAAATTGACATACAGCTATATAGTAACCATTGTAATAGTAGTGTAATTAAGGTATATATTTTTAAAAAGTGCCCTTATTACATGGGTAAAAAAAACAAAAAACTGGGAACTAGGATCTGAATTTTGTAAAATAAAATAAAATTGTGCTTTAGTTGAAATAAAATTTTAAAATGTACAAATTCAAAATGAGAATTTTGTACATCCGACCCTATTTATTAATTTAAATAAATAGAAATTTGATTTCATTAAAACAACAACACTTCATATACGATTACAAAATAAGCATTAAAGACAACCTGAAATCTAAACGGACCCTTATTTATTTATGTATTTATTTATTTAATCAATTTTGTTAGCTCGTGTCCTTGATCGGATTGTGCATGATTAATCTGCACTAATCACTTAAAAGACAAAATTCCTTCTGTCTGTAATCTTTCACTCAAGTGCAGCGACTTTTTCACGCCTCTAAACAGCCTCTGATTTTTTGATTTCGTCATGGTAGAATTGTGGGAGGGACAAAAATATATATAATAACCAATCATTTTATGCCAAGTTTCCCCTGACTCTGTTTTCACAAGCCAATCAAACCAAGAAGCTTCCGAATTTCTGCTTCACGTCGTCTCTAAAAATTCAAATCCTAGTAGCACAAATATTCAATAGAAAAAAGGTTTTTTTTTGTTTTTTTTAACACAACTATGCATGTAAAACAGCTACAAAAAGCGAGAGGACGATTGGTTTATTTTCATCAAAAGCTGTGCGCCGTTTTTATTGTAGTATTCTAAATTTACATTAAAAAAGAAAGTCTGCCCATGTCCTAGAACCATTATGAAAGTTAACGCACAAATTCAATATACATCTCATTGTATTTTACATTGAGGCTAAAAGTATAGGCATGGAGGTGGCATGATTCAATCACAAGGCTTGAAAAGAATCAAAAGGAAACAAAAACCAAAATAAAACCTGAATAAATAGAAGGTGCTATTGTTTTTTTTGTTTTGTTTTTTTAGCAGAGCAAAAATGAGATTTCATTCTTTTTAATAAGTTGAAATAAAAAACTATGCCAGATATGTGGCAAAGTCTCCAGCGCTCCTTCACCGACTGAAGGAGGAAAGAAAGAAGAAGAAAAAAAAGAAAAAAAAAAGGGAGATTTAAGTCTGCATTCAGGGACCTTATGAGTAGGAATGCTGATGCAGGCGCAGATTCCTCTTGTTTACAGTGATTTTAAAACCGCAAAAAACATATGGTACATCTGCACTCCGGCTCAGAGATTCGTTCAGGAGCAGCAGCCACTTTTGGAAGCAGACGTGAGAAGCAGAGCGCGATGAAGCATGAAGAGGCTAACCGTTCTGTACAGGTGCAAAAAAGTTAGAAAGTACATCTGGTGATTACACAGTTTTCACGAAAACATCAACGTCTAAGGAAAACAATTAAGAGGCAAGTTCTATTTTTGCCTGTAGATATTTTTGTTTTGATTTCTTTCTCTTTTTTTTTTTCTTAAATTTTTTGGCAAAAAGAAATACCGTCTGTCGTATTAGCTTGTTTTGGGTTTTGCTGGGTTTTTTTTTTTTTTTTTTTTTGCAGCACTGGGTATCAGGTTATCAGGGGTCGCCTGCAAGCTTAGAGAAAGAAGGGCAGATTGGAGCGGAGAGACAAAACTGATTTTGCATTGCTTTCTTATGAAGCTACTGCAGATTCCAATTTCACTTTTGTATTTTCCTTTATAAAACACTTAAATAAATTCTGATTCTATAATATTCCATTCAAAAACACTTTTCAGTTCAAGTAACTCTTTTTTAGAAAGAAAAAAAATTAAAATAAAAATTAAAAGAAAGCTTTGGGATTTTTGCCATTTTAATGACATGGTCATTAAAAAAAAAAAAAAAAAAAAAAAAAAAAATTCATGCACACTGCAAATAACCTCATGCAGTAGTTAAGGTAAACCATCCAAGCACTTTTTATTAATTACTATTCATAAATACACACAGCAGCTTCATTAGAGAAGGACTCTGTCTTCAGTTTTAGAATGTGGAGTATTTATAAGGAGAGCCTTTTTTTTTTTTGTTAGACACAGGAAGCTGAAGGTCTGCCGCAGCTACCTACGCTCACCTGCTAAAGGAAAAAAAATTAGTCATGTGGAACTGATTATCATCAACACACATACATACACGTTCATTGTCTCTTGCGCGCTCACTAATTCTCTCACACGCTTGTTCTCACTTTTGCCCCCCCCCCCCTCATTCTTGCTCTTTATGGATTTTTACAATGTAACAGGTGACAGACCTGAAAAATCACCAAAAAAAAGAAAGAAAAAAAAAAACGGAAAAAAAAGTGAGAGCTGTGTGTTTGCCCACCGTCATTGGCAGTTACAGCACAGAGGACATTGTCTGCGTGGTGGTGGGATATCATCAAAGAGGAGGAGGTGGAGGCTCTTTGCCTGCAGAGCTCTCCTTCAGGTTCAGGCTCTCCAGTGCCACGTCTAAAGGCATGATCTCCACGCAGCCCATGGCGCCGAAGTCGGCGAAGTCTCGCCGCTCGTCCTCGTCGGAGGAGGAGCTCTCCTCGCGCATCAGCGTGGACAGCAGCAGCTCCTGCACAAACAGGCTCCGGTCGGCACGCTCGCTCTCCAGAGCCTGGCGCTCCGCCTCCGACATCTTCGGCTCGTTCAACCTGCCGCCAGAGAGACGCACGGATGAACCCAAAACAGATACGGCGGTAACAGGAAAATGAGGATCAGTATGTGAGCGCGTGTGTGCTCGTGTGAATGGCCCTACCGTGAGAGGAGGAACTGGGAGCTGTGGGAGGCCATGGGGTTGCTCTCGGTTATGGCTGTGTTTGTTGCGGTGCTGGGTGGCGGCACGCTGGCGCTGATGTTGCTGGCGTTGCTGCGCTGGCGTGTGGCGTTGCGTGCCGTTTCCAGCTGCTGACGCGCTGCCTGCGCCTGCTGCCGCTCCAGCTGCAACTGCATCTGCAACTGCTGTAGCTGCGAGGCTGACGGGCCCGAAGGGTTCAGCTGACCGCCCGCCGAGCGCCGCACGCCCGACAGCTGAGACAGCAGCTCTGAGAGACGATGAGCCAGAGAGACACAAGGTGTTAACACCCAACCAAAAAAAAACTATACACCACACGAGCTTATAAACCTTCAAGTTAAAAGATTAAGACATAATAGCAAAGTGCAGAGAAAAACGCACTATTCAAGCAGCCACACACACACACCTGCTATAGGGTCCATGGCTTCCCGATTGCTCGGGGAGTAAGAGGAGCTTTGTGAGGATGAGAGCCCCCCAGTGGAGCTGCTGGTAAAGTGCATGTTAGTCCTCCGTGCCCGCGGGCCGCCCAGCCCACGCCCAGGGTGAAACATCCGGCGCACATGCCGCACCCCACTGCTCTCATCGTACACACATGACTGTTAAGGACCAACGAGGACAGATCATGGAGAGAAAAAAACACAGATCACACACTCTCAGTGCAGAGGTCACCTTATTCCGAAACCACCAGTTAGCGCTTAACTATTTACTAGTACTAGTCACTAGCGATGGGCGAGCAGTCGACTAATCGGGTCGTCGTTATGCTACCGCCTAATCTGTTAGCAAAATACTCCTCCAAATCCGTAAAACTGATTTTCTTGGGCCTGACATGAAATAAAAAATAAATAAAAAACCACAAACACACGTTATTTTACGTTATGTTTCCATCGCCCCAGCGAGCGACCCAAACACAGCCAGGGTGCAGATACTTTAATCTCGGTGAAGATAAAGAGAACGCTGAGTGCAAACTTCGTCAGACAATGTTAAAATGCAACAATGCCATCATGTTACACATCACTAATTCTTTTTTATTGGAAATATGCAGTAATCAATTTCCCGAATACAAAACGACTCATCTACAGATGCTAACGCAGCTAACTAACCTTTTAAATATGACATAAAAATAATCAGCTGTCCAAAAATAAGTTGAAATTCTGCTTCTAACGAATTTACTCATCAAGCAATGCTCTCAAACATCCCAAACCTGCACACAAATCATGTGAATTGAATCCAAAAGGAAATTAGAAAGGATATTAAATCTCTTGGTGCTCTGTGTTCAAGTGTGAGATGAGCTGCAAAGTCGTCCGTCACATGATTGGGGTCGCCGCCGGGCAAAGCTGCACATATGGGACAGATCTGAAAGAAAAGGGAGAGTGGAGAGCTTTATGAAGTGATCATACACGATTATAAAGTGGCACACCAGAAATTTCTCGATTGGAACCCATTCTTTCGCTGTTCGCAGTTTTGATATCCATGTTGAAGGGCGGACCTCGGAATTACTCTCCGCCCTTCAACATGGATATCAAAACTGCGAACAGCGAAAGAATGAGTGACGTGTGTGTGTGTGTGTGTGTGTATATATATATATATATATATATAAATAAAGGAGATATATATACACACACACGGCAGTGCAAGACAACAACACACTCACCACCTCTGTGGAAGTCTCTGCATGCTCCGAGGTGACATGTTCCTGTAGAGACGTTTCTGTGTAACCCATTTTGCCACAGTAGGGACAGGTAAATGACTGGGGCTGCTCTACTGAAAACGCCTCTCCACCGTAATACAGATCTGCAGACAAACAGACAGGCAGCCATTGCAATCACGTCATCATTACATCCAAGCTGAGAAACTGTATTCCTATTGATTGACCCGAGGGAGCCGCTTACCAAAGTCTACCCTGGTTAGTATGCACTGCATGGGGTGCTCCGTGGTGTGTCGGGTTGTGGTGGCTCCGCTTTCGTAACACGACGCGCACAGGTCGTAGTCGTAGCAAATTAAACACTTGTATCGGCGCCCCCTGAAGTTCCCTTTTAAACACGCGTCACAGCTCACACCTGCAAGCCAAGAGTACACAGAGACAGTCAACCTCCCGAAGCCTGTGACGAACAGCGTTTAGCGTTTTTCCCCCCTCAACCAGGGAGCTTCACCAAGGAGGCTCTTCTTAAAAAAAAAAAAACTAAAAAAAACTTCCCAAATAGACTGAGCGACTCGTCGTTCTGCTTCTCCCAGCGCTCTGAACGATGCACTTGTTGTTATGGTAACATCATACTTTGACAGGTCCATTTTGAGTCGGAAATAAACGTACACATGGGTATCAGCGTCACCATTTACGTTCGGCTTAGAAACAAATCACGGCCACGAGGCCTTTAATCTGAAAGTCTGCAAGACAAGGAGAAATACAGATCGAGTCGGGTGTGTACAGACGTTTGACTGGTGGCGCGTATTAAAAACAACACAACGTTATCGTAAAAAAAAGAAAAAGAAAAGTCGACAAGGTTCATCTGAAAGTTCGGTGAATGCCTCGAGCCCGAAGCGGCTACGGAGGTAGCATAGCAGATAATAAAACATCCTGGACTGTGTAATTAGAGGATGACTTTTTGCTTCAGCTGGCCTTGTCCAAAACTTTAGGTATTGGTAAAAACGCCTGGTTGCTTAGAATTATTCTCTAGACACATTTGTTCATATTAAACAGTAAGAGTATAAAAAAAAAAGAAATAAAAAAGCCTGTTGGGGAGAAATGATACAATGGGTTAGCTTACAGATGATAAAAAGCGTTTTCACTGTTCATCTTTAAACGTAGTGCATACTCGCTCGGCCGGGGGAAAGACTATTCCGAGAGCAGTCTTGGCATCTCTCTTATAGTAGTCAGTACTACAACAGAGAATGGTGAGACTGGAGGGACGATGCTCATTAAAAAGCTCGGTGTTTGATGAGGAATAATTACAGAGTTGTTAAATCTCTGTGCCCCTTTAGAGCAGCAGAGGCAGTCTTTATTTAATTTGTAACGTAAACCGCTTCAAGTGCAACGGCTAAACCAGTCCCATAGCTGAGCAGAAATCCGTTCACAAGCCTGTTGCTTAACCAGAATCTGCCGACATCTGAGAGGACATTGTGCATTTAAGAGGATATAAAAGTTAAGTCATGAGATTTTGATAAGGCACGGTCGGTCATGTTTAGGGCCCTCTGCTGCGATGAAAACACCGACAAGACTTTATGAGGGGTGAAAGTAACACATACATGATAAAAATGGATTTGATAAGAAAGCATGTGAAGTGAAAAATCGAGCTGATCAAAATGCAAGTGATAAAAATAGAAAGAAGATAAACAGCCATTTGATTTGATAAATTCAAAGAGGATTTTGTAGATTTGATCAAACATGAGCCGCGGTCATCATTTTATCAACACGTTCTGTCCTTCAGCACCCTTAAAAAACCTTAAAAAGCACCCCTGAACTCCGTAACGTGATGTTTAAATGGTGAACTCCTCTTGGATGGCCGATTCCGATTATTTAAATTAGTGTTAGGGTCCAATTATTAAACACATTTTTTCCAAGTTAAAAATCAGTACTTCTATAGAAAACTGATTAGGAGCAGGGTTACGCATGAGCTCAGGATTGTGACGTCGCAAATTCCGGCTCCACGGCCGTCAACCCGTCTTGGTCCGATATGCAAATTATAAAAAGGATAACATGTGGTTGCATAAGCACATAGGAGCGTTTCCGATTTGCATGTTAATGAATATTCATAGGTCCGGGCGTTTAAAAAAAAATTTTTTTTTTAAAGGGTAAAATTAAAGGGAATGAAAGAACAGTTTATTATTCAATTCATTATTTTTTAAACGGTTAAAAATGACACGTTTGAGAAGTGCCTCAAAAATTACACACTGCGCCTCTAACTATTGATGCATATCATTTCATTAAAAATAGCACTGACTGGAGCTAGCCATGCTAAGCTACACCTTAGGTTGTGTGAGGTCACCACTCGACGTGCCAATGTAAGGAGCCAAAACAGCTAGTACACTGTTATGGAGTCCACCGTAACATTTGGGATGAACCTTTTCCCCCCAGTAATAAAACTATTTTTCCTGTCACGACTTGTTACTCGGCATTTGCAAACAAAATCTCAGCCTTGGTCACATGCAAAAGATGCAGGCGGCTCAAAAGGTGGAAGGACGTTGAAGAGAGTGAAATGGCCACTGGTTTTTTCTTTCTTCTTACAGCTGCTGCAAAAATAAACAAAGGCTTCCAGGAATGATTTGCACATAAACATACACAAACAAGGGCACTGCTATGTACCTGAATAAAAGTAGAACAGCAAACGTCGATTTGGGAGATCACTGCCTTTTTCCTGAAAGCACGACTGAACAAATCGTTTAAAACACCGTTAAGAGGGTTCTGAAGTTTTTTAACAAAGACCCAGACCCACTGATTTCACTTGCAACATATAAACCTCTCGCTGAGATCAGAACAAGTCAGGAGCGATCAGAACGACCACGGATAAAGGGGTTAACGCCGTGTCGTGTGAACTTCACTGTAGATGTTTGCGAGACTTGAAAGTGTGAGCGGATAGAAAACTATAGAAGAGCTGCTCTCTTCTTTCTGTAAAAAAAATAAAAATAAAAAATAAATGGGAAAAAAAAAAAAAAACTAAAATGGAGGAACGCTATTATGTTGCGGTTACATCGGCTATGCGCGTTCTCCTTGTTCCGTGATCTTCGTTTCTGACCGCTCACATCGTCGATGCACACGTCTGACACCATAAAAGAAACTGCATATCGCGCACAGAAATTTGAACGGCGCCGGCAACGAGAGCGAAGTCGTCGAAGAAGGCAATAACTGAGGAGTGAACAAGTGTGATGCAACGGCGTGAACGCAGCGCAGAACTGCCTTTCGTTGACGTTTAGTCATTTAGCAGACGTTCTTTTCCAGAGCGTCTTACAAAAACGTGTACAGGGTTGCACGCACAGCAACACAAAAGCAGCGAGCGAACGTGCGAGGATTGAGAACCTGAAAAACAAGTGACAAATGAGAGAGCTTGTACGAGTGCTAGATTGGACAAGGCGGTGACAAAAAGACAATTTCCAAACCCAAGTGCATAAGTAATAACAATACAAACAAATGAGCAAATTAAAGATCTTTCACAGCAGCACATCGACGATGCACAATAAAAAGCACGTGAAAGCTAATGCTTGGCGAGTGAAATTAGCCAAGTGGTTGACGTAGTAAAATACGTGAAATGCTAGCGGAGCAATTTCATAGTTTAATGAGGCCGGTTTAGTTTAGTGTTTAATTTGTGTTTGTTGACAATGAATGGTAAAGGCAACGTCTTTGTGTAGAGAGCAAAAGAGATAGAAAGTGATAAACATTCGATTCTTCAAACTTCAAAAGTTTCTTGTGTCATTATTGTCCCAATTCCTTATTTGTCAAATTTTGTGAAACGAGTTATTGTGTCGTTGGAACGTGGAATAATCGCTAGGTTTGTAGATTACCTGACGGGAGAGGGGAAAAAAAAACAAAAAACAGATTATTCTCATCATAAAAAGAATCGTTTGTTGCAGCCCTGTATTGCACATGCACAAGCTTCTGTACATGCACAAATCAAGCATAATGCGCCAGGACACTCGACACAAAAAACACGAGGCTGAAAGCAACATAAATAAACCGGGTGGCATGAGAGTTTGGCTGGGTGGAGCTCATGCCATATAAAATTGTAGGGTAACCACTAGTGGTTATAAAAAAAATGTTAAATTACAACTACATGAACCTGCACCTGTCTTTAGAAAGCCTGCTTTGGTCCTCGTGCTGTCTTTCCCCCCCCAAAATGTTCAGGACAGCTGCACAATTATTGTTCCGTTTCAAGACGATCGTGATATTTTTAGTTCGTGAATGAAAACTGAGCAAACCAAAAATAACAGTCATAAAAAAAAAAAAGGCAAAGGGGACACATGACCAATGAAGTGAAGGGTGAAGGTAGCGCACGCCTGTCTCTCCTGCGTTCTTTAGCTCTAGCCCTTCTCTTCGCTCTGGCGTGCATTACATATCCTATATATAACTTGCGCAAAACATGTGCTGCCATTTCAGTCTCAGATGCAACACTAACCAAAGCTCACGTGCGACTGCGAGACAACTGCATTGTGTGTTTGAACGCGGTCGTGCGCCAACAGCGTCCCACATCCCAATGGACACAAAGGGAAAAGAAAAAAAAAGAAAAGAAGAAAACACTAACCTCGGTAGATTAGCCTGGTCCGAGTTCAACTCCAATCTTGTACAATTTTCCCAAACAAACGGTGATGTAAGGTGTCAGAAATGTACGCAGCGTCCCTCTTACCCCAAATGCAGTCGATCAGCCAAGACATGTTTGGTATCTGAAGTTTGCTTTTTTGGTTTTGTATTGAAGCTACAAGGCTAATGTAGCTAACAAGCAGAGGAAGCGTATAGCCACCAGTTTAGCACTGTGCAAACTGCGGACACTCGCCAGCAAAAAAAACACCACCATTCCATTTGTACCAGTTTTTTTTTTTTAAATAAATTAAAATTAAAATTGCATTGGAACTATATTATGAGCCGCGTCACTTCCGTATTAACGCTTTGGGCCACGCCTCCTACCAGAGTCTGAGGCTGATGTGGAGAGCCAGGAAACTACGGCCTGAAGAGAAAAGTGACCCGACGTCACGATGGTGCTTACGACTGGTTTTAGCTTTTTATAGACAGTAGTGCGTCATACAGTGTCAGAAAGCCCATAAACGAGTGTGCTGAAGGCGAGTGTGTGATGATTTAGACATGCAGTTTGCATGGTGCTAAACTGCTTCCTTTACCTGTTAGCGACATTAGCCTCGTCGCTCCAGTGCACTGTTAAAGAAGCACACTTCAGAACCCCAAACGTGTCTTGGCTCGGAGTGCAAATGTAATTTTGGGCCAAACTATTCCTTTAAGTTTATAGATATAATATTGATCTGTACTAGGCCTGTAAATGCTCACTGTACGAAGAGTTACTCAACAAGTGTTTCTTACATTTCTGAACAGTTAAGATGATTTGAGCCCATCCTGTGATGGGTTATATATAATTGCATCATATCTGCCTATCTGCAGACAGCAAGCGATCACGCCATTAGTCGTGAACACGGGGCATTCAACATCTGATAGAGACAAATATCATGTGATGATAACATGTATGGAATTTTATTTTTAACCAATACAAGAAGAAAAAAGGAAAAAACAACAGTAAAACTGTTTTCAATACAAAGAAAATATTTAGGCTAATGCACACAAATTATGCCCACTTTTGATAGATGAGCCTAATCTTGAGTTCAAATTTTATTTTATTGCAGTAAATACTCAAGCCTTGAATAAACACCACGACTTAAAAACCTAACAGATTAGAGAAAGACGGCATCTCAAACCTTTCAACTGATTTTTATGGCGACTGTAAAAAATTGAGGCTCACACATTACCTCAGCTCGCGAGCCAGAATTCTAGATACTACTAGATAGTCTGGTACTTTGTGTCACTAAACGTGGCCAAGAACCGCCTACTTTCACATGAAGAAGGCCGTCTGACTGACATTACAAACGAGCAACCAGAGGCTTTTCCCAGAGCTAGTGGGCAAACTCACGAGGGTATCTCGTTTTCTCACCGCTGCCTAAAACAAAACGCTGGAATAACTTTTAATCCAGTGACTATTGCTTGCTTCGCAAATCTCTACACGGAGGTGCGGAGAGCCAATCAGATTGCAACCTGCAAGACTTTAAAGCTTGTGGCCGGCTCAGCAAAGTATCAGATGCTCATTACCCAACCGAAATCAAACGTATCAAACACCATTCCATTACTAGCAAACGGCGATAGCAAAATAAACATGGAGCTCTCACCCGATTGGTTCGAGGCTTCGTCAGTTGCAGCCCAGCTTTTTTCCGTGTGGTTTAGTTCATCAAATTTACATTGTGCAGGCACTCGTGGTCTTGCCACAACACAATTAGTTTGTCCGCCGTTGAGGAGCTGCACTGCCGCCATTTTTCTTTATCTACTCCTTATATTTACTGTTGTCACACTCAATTTTCATTGGCTATAGACAGGGGTCTGTTCAAGATTCAGGTCATTAACCAGCATACACTACGGCCAGAATCCAGGTGAACAAAATGAAACGCGTGATACACTCTGAATGACCTGAAACTCGATCAGGAGGGGAGAAATTACAGTCTGTGCCCCCTCACAAAGCGCCCGATTGTGCCAACAACCGACTCCGAAAACCCAAGCCGGGACCAACCAGTACAGTCCGAACGTGAACTGTGGCTATAATCACGGTAAAAGAACGTGCAGTGTAACCCCGGACTCAGTATATTACTGAATAAAATGTTTTGTATGGTGGGGAAAGTGACATGTTGGATAACGTTCCTCTTTGCATGGAATTGTGAACATTATGTGTAAACTATTCAATCAATATCTATATCGTCCACCTCAGGGAGATCTTTAAATGACGTCGTCGCCGGCCCCGATCGGTCGTTGATGAAAGCGTTCTTGAATTCTTAATTATTCTGATACCTGCACGTCTCACTCACCCACAAACTCCCACAAGGTTAAAAAGCTCGTCGGCTAAAAGTTTCTAAACACTGCATCAAGGCTTTTAAGCGTGCTTTCACACCCGTCAGTCCGTTTGCCGAGTCCAAATCAGAGCGGAATTGATACTTTTGGTCCGTTTGCTATTAGGATTGGTTTCACACTGTTCATAATTAAACGAACCAAAAAGCAAAAGCAAAAAAAATAAACCATGGGCCGAGGTGAAATGACTGGAAACGTGCTCGTAAAACCCTTATCGATTGGTCAGAAATATGGCGACGGGAAAAAAACTAAACAAAAAAAGAACACGGCATGTTTGGGTCACTTCCTGCAGTTGGGTTGATTCAGGGTCGAATCGTTTTCTCACTGCAATCAAACCAGAACGAGACGTCCCTCAGGCGGTTGTTTTAGTCAGCACCTGAGCGCGTTTGCTGTGTTCTCACCTGGCCAAACGAACCGCACAGAGGAAGTAAACGGATTAATGTGAAAGCACCCTTAACAGAGAAGTTAATGCAGTGATGCAAACTTCCATTGCTGATGCTGGTGGAGAGTTGTATATAAAAAGCAACGTCAATGAAGTTAATAAAAGTTATTCCCAATTCCATACCATTACGCCATATTATAATTGTGAATAGTTTTGGTAAGAGAGGTAACAACATGTTTGGGTAAAATCCAGTATGATAGTTATTTAAAGAGTTTGATGTAAATACACTTTGCATATTGAATCATTCGCATCATCATCATTAATATTTAGTGCAAAACTTTAATCTTAATCATACGGTGGGTTGGGTGCCATGAGCAGTGTGCACCCCTCCCAAAAAAAAAAAAAAAAAAAGTTAAAATGAAACCCATGCGACTGCCTGAAAATATCTTATTACTGCAGTATTTCCAGATTGTTATTGCTGTGTGTTTGTGTAGTTTATGACGCGTACTTTCTGTCATGCGATGTCACACTCCAACTGCTTTAATAACTAACCATTTCCAAGTCTCATATATTGTCACTCCCTCATTTTCGGCTACACTAAGGAGGAAGCTGGCAGTCATTGATGATGATCAGCCCCGACAAAGATTCCACTAAAAAAACCAACCTCTAAATATACAGACTCATCAGCAGGCCAGTTAAGCCACTACTGAAATGTGTTCACAAAAGAGAAACACGCAGAGCGCGTTACAAAAAAAAAGTTTTTAAATCATATTTGGGCAATAATTCGATCAATGTGTTTCCATTACACTTTAATAATCTGATAGTGGGGAACATTCGGGTCTACGAATCACTTAATAATCACATTTCTTTCAGTAAAATTGCTACAAGCAGTGCATCAATAAGTTTAATTCACTTACATTTCCTACAACAAGGTGGCTACTTTTTTTTAAATCAAGCAAAACTGTTTTATCGCTATACAGTTTCATTTTTTGGGGTTTTTAACATGCACAATTATATATTATATCATTAATCCACTATGTTATGTATTTCTTGTTGGTTGGTTCAGAAGCACAGTAAACTCGAGGTTTTGGCTCTCGAGTTGACTTACTGGTAAATATTTAATTTGTTGTTTTGTTTTAATGGTTGCTAATTATAATTACACATAATGTAGTCCTTCTTCAAGCTGTCAATTTTATCCCAAAGAAAGAGAAAAAACAACAACAACTGTCTCCATCTGGTTCTTGTCTGTGCACATGCGCAGATGTAGAAACCCGAAAGAATTCAGATTAACAGTATACACGAACAACACTGAATAGCCTGATTATTGAGCCAAAAATCAAGGCCTTTTTAATCAGATTTCTTGGAATGATTGCTGATAACGGCTGTAATTCGGTTTAAGATATCAAAAGTACGGTGTTTACATGACCACTTGAATGATCCGAACTGACGAAATCAGATCATTGGTGTGCATGTAAACGCACTCAGTCAAAGTGAAACTTCGAGCAACCACAAAACCCAAAGCAAACGAGAAGGCCAATCCTCACAGCGGTGTGAAAAAGGTTGTAAAAACATCGTGAAAGCCGAAAAAGAAAACAGAAATAGCGTCGATTTCTTTTTTACAGCCATACCTCTTGCTTAGAACCTGAGGAACCCGGCCAAACTCTTGGGAGTTTAATGAAATTTCCTGGCCTGGCATTTTTTTTAAATCGAGAAAACAGTGTTTCACTTTGACTGAGTGCGTTTACATGCACACCAATGATCCGATTTCGTCAGTTCGGATCATTCAAGGGGTCATGTTAAACGCCGTACCTCTTGCTTAGAACCTGAGGAACCCGGCCAAACTCTTGGAAGTTAATGAAATTTCCTGGCCTGGCATATTTTTTTAATTTCATTATTATTTTTTAAAATCGAAAAAACACTGTACCACCACCTTCTTCTTTTTTTCATTTTCTTTCCCCAAGCTACTAAACCAGCCTGCTCGTCTAAAACCACTTATTTATTTATTTTTATTTAAAAACACCATTAGGGCTGCAAACTAACCTGGCACGTCACGTTAGCTTAGCTTAGCTAGCATCTCCTTAGCTAGCAGGCTAATGACACACCTGTACTGTCACTCAGCCTAGCCGCAGCTAACGCACGTTACAGATTTATTCACTGTGTAACCAAAGCAACGTTATCAAAAAAAATAAAATAAATAAATATATAAATAAATATATTTGTAGGCCATTGTAAAGGCCATAAATATGTTTCTCAAACCCGCCGTATTCGGGGCTAGCGTCAGTTACTGGTCTTGCTAACACGCCCAGTGTTAGCCTCGTGCTAAAAAAAAAAAAAAAAAAAAAAAAAACCCCAAGTCATTCGCTTCTACACCGCGTACAGATAGCATGACTGAAAAGCAGCTAGCGCGCGTTAGCCAACCCGAGCTACACGAGCTACAAGGGCGGCTCGGGCGCAGGTTTATCCGGGCTAACCCCGTCACACGCCGGCGACTAGCCCAGCTTAACCTAGCTAGTCGCGCTAAGATTTGCTGGATCATCCTGCTTTAAGGTAGCACTGCGGTGCAGCAAAAAAAAAAAACCCACGTTAAACAACCCGTCCAAAGTGTTCCCAAAGCGGGGCCTTGGTGACACTGCGGTCACCCCCGGCAAGTGGCTCGAAAGCTCGGGACGGGCTCGCAATTCACTCCGCGCTCCGGTTCGCCCTCTACACCAGGCCGAAGCCAGGAGGCGCTAGCTTAGCTAGCCGTTAGCATGCTATGCTAAGCTAAGGTCCTGGCTGGTCGCACGGCCCAGCGCATCGACAAGGCGGCATTACGGAGCTTTTTTTCTCCCGCCGATGTCTGAACGCGAGGAGAACCCACCGGGTTCGCGAGTGATGGTTCACGAATTGGCGAGAAGCGCGAGAGTGAAAGCAAAAAAGGTTGCGAGAGAGAGAGAGAGAAAAAAGAAGAAGACGGTGCATGGCGGCGGCGGCGGCCATCATGAGCCCTTCCCAGCGCATTTCAATACAAAAACATGGCAACCCGCGGCTGAAGGCTTTAGCCAGCCTGCTAAATAAAAATAAAAATAAAAATTAAAAAGCATTTCTTCACCCAACGACGCAGTAATCGCCTGTTTTTGCCACCTACCTTCATGTCGGGACATCCTACAGACAATGACGCAGCCCCCGCCTCGGGCTCCCTAACACGTATTTACAGGGAGAAAAGATGGCGCTATGGTTTTTAAAAAAAAAAAAAAAAAAAAAAAAAAAAAAACCCCCCAAACACGAAATAAAACCGGGGAACGCGCGCGGTCTCTTTCCTATTTTTCCTCTTGAAGATGGATCCGGGGCTTCCACTTCTTCCTTCCCCCTCCCCGCCTGTCATGAGCCGCTGCTGCCGGAGCCGCTACACCAGGACACCGACAGGGGGCGCAAAGGCAACGCCGACGTCTTTCATTGGTGGCTTGCACGGCGGCAAATTTCAAACGCGCATGAGCACAGTCACAGGCCCTGTATAGGCATACTTGTGTACTGTATAGTATGTACTACACACTACACACTACATACTACACACTACACACTACACCTGAGTCAAGTTACACTGCGTCGTTTGAGTATTTTTGATAGTTACTGTGAGCCCAAATGTGTTAACTTTTTGGTGGTTAGAGCCATAAATCACACAACTAGTCAGTGGAAAAACAAGGCTTGAAGGAAGTCAAGTCCACTTTAGCCTCTTTTTTGGGGAGAAATGGGTTCTATATAAATAAAGCTGACTGGCATATCATAAGTATTCATTTATCACAGCCACTTGAGAATGAAAGAGCTTTTTGAGGCAAAGTATTCACATTAAACGTATTCATTTGTAGTATACTGGTGCGGTATGTAGTTTATACTGGTGCAGTATACAGTATATACTGGTGCAGTATACAGTATGTACTGGTGCAGTATGTAGTATGTACTGGTGCAGTATACAGTATGTACTGGTGCAGTATGTAGTATGTACTGGTGCAGTATACAGTATGTACTGGTGCAG
>JAOUQW010000028.1:3034835-3046698 GCA_028565825.1 Olivaichthys viedmensis | reverse complement strand
TATAATATTACATAATATATAATATAATATTACATAATATAATATAATACAATATATTACATAATATAATATAATATAATATAATATTACATAATGCAATATAATATAATACAATATATTACATAATACAATATAATATTACATAATGCAATATAATATAATATAATACAATATATTACATAATATAATATAATATAATACAATATAATATTACATAATATAATATAATATAATACAATATAATATTACATAATGCAATATAATATATAATATAATATAATATTACATAATACAATATATAATATAATACAATATAATATTACATAATACAATATAATATATAATATAATATTACATAATACAATATAATACAATATAATAATATTACATAATATAATACAATATAATATAATACAATATAATATTACATAATACAATATAATATTATATAATATAATATTACATAGTACAATATAACATAATCTAATATATTACATCATATAATATAATATAATATTCCATAATATAATACAATACAATATAATATAATATTACATAATATAATATAATATTATATAATATATTACATAATATAATACAATATAATATAATTTAATATAATATATAATATAATATTACATAATATAATATAATATAAGTGCAAGATATTGTGAAGTGATGAAGCCTATGTATGGCCCTTCACTCATAGCAGTTATTTGCAGCATTCTTTTTTAAACGGAAATGTTGTAAAAACGTTGCTTTAAAGGGCCCTTCTAAGTGGTCAAGGGAGCAACACTTCTCTTCCCGAGAGTCTTTGCAGTGTTTTTAATCCGAATGGAAAAATGGCTGTGGCAACCGTCGAATTTGACTTCACCTAAAAATGTAGGTTTAAGTACAAGTACAAAAAGTTAATGTCCAAAATTAATATTACAGTAACAATACATTTAATTGCAATACTGTATGGAGCAATACTGTAATTCCACTCATCTTTTTTTCAAATCTTATTTGAAACATACAGTTGAGTGAAAAAGTTTGCATCCCCTATGGTTGAAAAAAGAGAAGCAATTTATCTCCCAAAAATGTGGGTGTATCCTGCAAAAAGACAACAATCTAAAACAGAAGGCAAGATTAACAGAAGAAAAAAAAGTTTAAAAATCAATTTTGCTACGACCCTCTTGGGCTCCAGACCTGATTTGAAGAAGGCAGTGTATAACACTGGCAGAGTTACAACGGATATTTTAAGAACAAAGGGGAATATTGGCCGAGCAATCTGGCATGAAAGAGGTTGGAATCAGTTATTAAAGAATATTTACTGTTCCAGACTTCATGAACAGTCATGATCATTTCAGAATGGACCGCAGCCCCGGCTATCCATAGGCGACGGAGGTTAAATTTCTGGGCCTCTATTGTGATGGCTGTAAGTTGATAGACCTTCAGTCTTCCATTGACCTCCCCTACCACATTGATCTGCAGTCAGATCTCCACAACCACTTTTTTTTTTTTTAGTCTTAAAGGGAATGAAGCGAGCACCAAACCTGATCGCAGAGCAGCGACTAACAAAAGCGACAGCATTTACTGCCATGTCATTGCTGCAACATGAGCTGGCTTTTCACTTGCTTTAGAAAGCTGATACATAAGACAGCACACATGGGTTACTCTCTTGCCAGCTTATATTGGATCAGGTTTTATGGGTCTTTTCTTAACCATGGTGATTAAGAGCACAGTGGTGGGATTGGTTCTGTGTTAACAAACGTCACCGTAAGTCATTAAAAGTGGTGCGTTGGCTGCCAACGATAGGATTTCTCTGTTTCCCAACCGAAGCAAAAAAACCAAAACCTTATGTGCGTGTGTTTGTGTGTGTGTGTGCGCGCATGTGTGTAAGGTTTGGGTGCACAACGACAGGTGGGCTTTAAATATTAAAGACTGAGAAAGCACACAGTTTGTCCTCAATGCTAAAGAGTCTAATATGGTTTGAAGAGGCAACAACGGCAGAACCAGACAAAAAAATTCAGAGTGACTTCAGCGAAAGGTGAGTTTGTAAGCATTCATATGCATGTGGACAGTCATAAACCAGCTGGCAAAGGACATGATGAGGACCCATGAGGAAAACAAGGCAAGATGGTTGACAGTGGAAACCGAACTTGTGTCCATGCCGACATGCACGGCTCTGTGAGATCAGCACTGGAACGACACAGGACTACAAACAGTGGTTACATCCTGAAGGGTAAGACCAAACACTCTACCTACATTAGTTCTTTATCAGTTATGATAGTGTAATGAACCAGTACATGACCAGTTTTTTAATGAGCTTTCATGATGCATGACTCATATGACTTTATAATTCATAATGCAGAACATAATGACTATCATTATGGACTAATAAGGTGCTATATTAACATCCGAAGCCAATTACATATAAAGATTGTTTCGTCTTTTCACTGCATCAGACCTTTATAGAATAGATTCAGCTTACAGCAGTGGTCTAATCTATCCCCCCTACCCCCCAGCCCCCCTTCTTCCTTACCGCCGCCACACACATATACAGTTGAATGCAAAAGGTTGCATCCCCCTTGGTTTCTGGGTGAAAATGGGTCCTCATATTTTACAGTTTATCTACAAAACAGAGTTCAATGGTCATTTAATGGTGTTTTCCTATTGAAACCCCGTTACAACACACAGCCTAAATATTACAGCAACCGAGTCAGCAGTTATCTTTGAGCAAGCTCAAAAGTTTGCATCCCCGTTGACATGCTTAAGTTAATTTATTAGAGTTTGCCTCATTAATGTGTCTAATGACTTAAAACAGTCAACACATGTTTACTCTGTTAGGTCTTATTTAAGGCATGAAAAGTTCAAACAGACTCAAACTCTCAGGCAGTTTGCTGTAGGCAGTCGAGTTAAGAGTCAACAGCTAAAGACCTAAAACAGAGAATATTGACCTTCCACAGCGCTGGAGAAGGGAATAAAAAGATATCAAAGTGTTTAGAGAGACAGTTACCAACAGTGAAAACCATCATCCAGAAATAAATGAAACACAGACACAAAGACACAGTTAAAGATAAATAACTGAAGAAAAAAAAAAAAAACACTTCCAGAGAGATTCACAAAAAATCAAAACAAACAGCAGGAGACCTGAAAAAGACCTTAGAGGCAAGTGGAATAAATATCCACATTTAATGTATATTACATTCAGAGATCATTCTGATTGTTTCACTATTCATAACATAACACACACTTTATGACCATTTATGTTACTTGTACTAATGAAGGAACATCTGTAATAATGTCTGATTGGTTCCAGGATTTCAAAGTAAGGATGTGCAAACTTCTGCACTCAACTGTATATAACTAATTACAGGTTGCAGTACTGACAACAGATCCGATCTCTATAACCGTCTAATCTCAATGTGTGGATTTGCGCTGCTTAAATATAAACTGTTAGACTGGTTCATAAACATCACAAAAATCCAATGACAAAGATGAAAGGATTTTAAAAATGATTTGTTCGTGCACCATGCTGAATTCATTCAATGATACAAACATGGTCACCTACTTGTAAATAATTACTTCATTTATTCAGTTCCTAAATAGATCAAGATCTCTTTTTCAGGGAACAAATAAGTTAAAAGACATGTAGTTTATTTACACGTAACCCCATACCTGAATGTAAGATGTTCCTTCAGCAGGATGATGGAGGATGTGGTCTCCGTGTCAGAGGCTCCAGCTGAGGATGATGAGGTGACGGCGGTGGCCCAGTCCTCTAGAGACAGTCGAAAGCTGGACTGCATTATCTGTTACAGCGCCTACAACCTGGTGGAGAGGCTCCCGCGGAAGCTCTACTGCGGCCACACGTTCTGTCAGGACTGCCTGAGGAGACTGGATACAGTCATCAATGAGCAGGTGGGTCTCCAATAGCATTTTCTTTAGCAATAACGATTATATTCAAATGCAGGAATCAGGAGACAACTGACCAAAGCAGTTCAGACAAAAGAGATTGTGTGATGTCATTCATTCTGCTGGTGGATTGCAAATATAATCAACTCAATTACCCAGAGACAAAATCCTCCAAAATCCAGGGGGCCCCATCACCCCACTGCAACAGTCTCTGCCTTAAGAAACATGTTCCAGGGCCCCTGTCTAGATACGACATTTTAGTTTATTCTTGAAATTTGTTTCTAAGACCATTATAAATAGGGATTTTTTATTTTAAAATATCTTTGTATTTTTCATATTTTCATCCCCGCACACTTCAAGGCATGATAAGACAATGTCACCTTGTTTTAATGTTGTTTTTGTACATTCTCAAATATCTGCTATTTAAAATGTTGCATTAGCATTTAGCATATTGTTTTACACTTAACCAGACGTCTTGCACATATTACAAGGCGGCCATCACTGGACACTGGAATGTCACGTATACAGATTGGTGTTTGGGTCAAATTTTTCCATTTAAAACAGACTTTCTCAGTTCTTCTGTATAAAACAGATTTAGGGGCGGGGCTACATATGATTTCAGTTTGTGATGTCTTAAAATAAGCTCCGCGGCCTATCACGCCCAATATGCAAATTAGAGGATGACGACTTGGTATTAGGAAACTTTTAGCCACAGAACCTGTGTGCTTAGCGTAATGTTAGCGAACAAAATTGTGATTGTTATGGTAACGTTATATTGAACACATTTATTATTCAACATACGTTATTTTAATGGTTAAAATGACATGTTCAGGGGAACGTTAGCTTGAAACAGTTTAAAACAAGTAAAGATTGAAGGAGCTTGCTTGGGTTTTTGGCCATCCCAGTCTACTGACCTAAACCCTATTTAAAAAACAGAATCAGTTTTTTTTATTTGTTTTATATTTTAGTTCATAATCAGTTCAGTGATTATTTAAAACATGTTTTGAGAAGAGACCTTATAAATGAGATCCAAGAGATGTCCTGCGTAGGAGAATGATCAAAGTCTTTGGCTGCGTACCAATCATTTTTGGGTCATATCCCTTTCACACGTTACAGAATTTGGTATTGGTTTTTTTCTCTTATGTGTAGTCTGAAATAAAGGCATGGAAAAGATTTGATCTTTCCAGCTTTTTTGTTGATATTGAGGGTAAACAATACTAGAAGACACTGCGTATTGTCTTTATCCGTATTTTAAAATCCACCATTATCAGAATTACACTGTAAAATAGAACAAAAGTTATTCTGATAAGCAACCAAAAGGGAGAAACAATTATTATTAACAAATGTTTAACTTATTGAAAGAGAATATCCACATTTTTAAGTAGTTGGTCCATCTTGTCTCTCTACCATAGTTGTGGATCCCATGTCCACAGTGCCGGCAGAACACTCCTGTGCCTCGCGGAGGGGCCGTTGGGCTGGACCTGGACCTGGCTGCTTTTTTGGGTGTCAAAGCCGAGGTGGAGAACCAGCGAAGCAGCCCTCAGAAAGCCCCGCTGGAGACCAAGTTGTCGTTTGTTAAGCAGCCAATCACAGATCAGCCTCCGTCTGCATGGCCCAACATGGCACTGGCGGAGCCACGCTTCCACACAAGCCCCTGCTGTCGGCACTGCCTGCTCTGCTGCTGGTGGTGTTAGAACCACTAGAACACGTGTGTACACTACAATGACAGGTCTTTAAAGTATCTGAAAAACATTGGAAGCTGCATGACTGAAAGATCGACCGTATGCTCTCAATAATGCCACAGAAACTGCTGTCCTTCAACATGCTGTCGAGAGAGCACGCTAGGGCCAGGAACTAAAGTTTTAAAAATCTGACCCAGTTTGCATTTACGGTATATTTGTGAGTTTGATGAAAAACAAAATGTATAAAAAAGCTGTTAATCAGAAGTGAACAGATCAGATTGAATGTATTTAGGTTTGTCATTATTATTTTTAATGAAAAGATCAGATATGTCATACAGATTTATTGATTCTGAACAATATCAGGCCAGGACAAGAACAAACGAGTGTGTATCTTAGGATCCTTTATGGTTCTAGATGTACATTTCCCATTTGTTTTGTCCCTCTGGGGGAAGCCTTAAAGGTTTTATGTAGAATCCTACAACAGTGTGTTTCCCTCTCAGAGAAGGTTTTCCTTTAGAAATTAGAGCCCCTTTAGGAAGCCAAGAACTCTAACTATCCAAAGAACTCCTGAGGAACCTTTTTTTTTCTAACTGCAACTTTCAGAGAACTTCTCTTTTCAACGGTTCTCTTAGATATGTTCCATTGTGCGGTATCCCACACAGATCTAAAATTCAACAAAGACAAACAGTGGACACGTAACTGTATAAACGTTTTTAATAAAAGCAAAACAGCATGTAAAAGCCTGAATAAATCTCGCAGAAAAACAGTCCAAAGTCTGAACTAGCATTTGTCTGGTTGGCTACAAAAAGTAAAAGAAAATTCACCAAAAAAAAAAAAGTCCAGTTTCTGGACTTTAGAGTTCAGAAACTCGAGCTGTTGCCTAATTTTCCCAACCAGCAGTCATGAACTCATAACTGTAATTAAAAACAACCCCAATTACACTCTAGACAGCTCCATCTTCCTCAATCAGACACCCAGAGTTTGAAGGTGCGATCATAGGAGCAGGTTGCGATGAGCTGTCCATCAGGGGACAGGTCCAGTCCCATCACTTTGCCTTCGTGTCCTGCCAGGGTCTTCAGAGGAGACCATCCAGGGTGGGTCCACACTTTAGCCATGTTGTCATACGCACCCGTTAGCAAGAAATGACCATCCGTAGCTGGAGGATAAGTAGATATGGTTAAATAAATAAATAAATAACCACCATGTGATTTCTCACCCCAAAATATGGCCAATAATTCATGAAAGCTACAGAGAGAGCGGTTAACATGATTCATGTCCGAAATGACACCCTATTCACTATTTTGCCATATTTTGTTATAATCATATATAATAACGTAATGTAGAAAATCCAGCACACTCATGAAATCCCACAATGCACTGCAGTTTGTGTCCACATAATGTAGCCTAGGGGATGGAGAGAACCCAATACAGAGCAGTGGGCCAACTCAGACCGAGCCATGATCTCATATTTCTAACTGGTCCACTAGCTTTCATTTGTTATTCCCAATATCACTACTTGGGGGAGGGAGGTGTTCATTAATTCTTAAATATAGAAGTTTATTATAATAAAGTACTAAAGTACTAAATCAGCCATTATGGATAGAACTTCGGTGAAAAAAAAAAAAAAATCGGTGCCATTTACTCGCCAAACACTTACGCTGGAACTTGACTGAGGACACCAGGTTCTGGTGAGCGGGGATGGTGTATATACATCTCCTCTTCCGCAGGTCCCACACTTTACACGTGTTGTCGCCACTCCCCGTAGCCACATGAAAACTACATCACACACACGTACATTACCATCATTAATTCTGAAGTTATTCAAAATGAAAATTTCTGAACAACCTAACTGAAATCGCCATCGTTCCGTTTTACCCATTTGGGGAGAAGTCGATTGCATAGACCTCTTTGAGATGGCCCTCCAGGAACATGACACAGCGACCGGTCCTTAGATCCCACACGCGGCCAAACGAGTCCAGGCCCCTGAAAATGCGACGGAGTGAGAAATACAATGGCTTAGATCCAGGCAAATTCATTAAGTGTATTAGTTACAGCTATTCTCCCTGAAAATAGCAAAAGTTGAGCTCGTTCAGCGGAAAACACTTTTTCACATAAACAAAATGGATTAAATTAGTCTGTTCTGTAAATGGAGTTCAATTTACCGAAGCTGAACCTTGCAAGCACAGTACAAATAAATGCCACCCTTATTTATTTGCTAAAAATTGTTTCTTAATCCCAAACTGCAAAAAATTATATCTAAGCAAGTAAACATTTCTTAAAATATAGGTGAATTTATCCAATATTTCCCATTATGACATTTTTATCTAAAACAAATATAAGGTTAAGCTTATTTCTAGACATTTTTTTATTCATTTCAAGCTTAAAATTGTTTTATTTTATTGGCAGATCATTTTGCTTATTTCAGGCATTCATTTCTAAAATTCGGCAAAATTATATAAAACAATTTCAAGCTGGAAGTTGGTAGAAATGTCTACAAATAGGCCAAATAATCCTCCATTTGTTTTATTATAATCTCATAATGAGAAATATTAGATACATTTGCCTACATTCAGGACATTTTCACTGGCTGCGTCAGTGCTTAATTATATTAATGCCTCACCCAGTTCCTGCTAAGGAGCCATCGGGGTGGAAATGCAAGTCATGGACGCCTTTACTGTGGCCTTCCTGATGAAGAATCTCCTCCTGGACCTCAAGATCCCACAGACGCCACGAGTTATCATAGCTGGGTGCGGGGAAAAAACCAAAACTAAAAGGAGGCTTAGCACTATCTTAGCAATAACTTCGTTAATCTAGAACCGCTAGGAGTCTAAAACCAAAATCGTTATCACTTCCTCACCATGTTGTGCCCAGAAACCGTCCAGAAGGATGCCATGCGACTCGAGACACCCTCATAGAGTGTCCCTCGATGTCTGCGACAGGCTCGTCACTGCAGAGACGGGAGTAATAAGTGAGGAATATAAACACGACGGGACGTGCTGTTATAGGAAAATAATCAACGACGTGGTGGTGTGATGCGTTACCGTTACCACCCAGGAGTTCATCATTTTCCTATAACAGCACATCCCGTCGTGTTTTATTCCGCTTATACCACAGCAATTTGCCAACAATTATACATTTTTATTTATTAAAGAACAACACATACCTTTTTATCTGCTTATAGTTATATTTAATGTTGTGGAACGTCCATTCACTGATTTAAGACCGATAAAACAAACTACAACATACACACACAAACCTGTCTAAACTCCACAGCTTAACAGATCCATCTGCAGCACAGGAGGCCAAGTTGACATCTGACTCATCGAGACTGAGTGTGGCTTGTGGATGGAAGCTAATTGCTCCAACGTTGGTATTGTGACCTACAAGTGAGGATACAAACATTCGGTTTCCCTGTACACATTCATGTAATTAGGTCCGTCAACGTTAAATAGAAAAATTAAGACTGTTTACCTCTTAATGTGCGGACAAGGCTACAGTCTGGAACGTTCCAGAGTTTGCACAGACCGCTCCTAATTCAGACACAGGTAATCAAGGTTATGCTGATTTTTAGAGGAAATTTTACAGGAATGAGTCACCTATTGTCTGTTTTTTTGGAAAGCAGTAGTATGCAGAGAAATCGAGAAACTCACCATGATGCAGTGACTAACAGTTTAGAGTTTGGGCTGAACTGACAATAGGATATTGGACGATCATCTCCAATCTGACTGCAGAAGTTATTCAGGTTCTGAAATGCAGGAAATGGTTTAAACATCGTGTATTTAAACAACACATTGGTGCTTGGGTACTGTTAAGTGTTGCCTTTCTTCAGAATAGTAGCATCAGCTCACCCTGAGCGTCTTGTGAAGCTCTTGCTGCCGTACGGTGCGTGTCGATTCGGGAATCTCTTTCTGAGCCTGTGCGGCATCCAACCTTTTCACAGCTCTGAAAAGATGCAACACAAAATTAAACTTCATTTAAGACAACGCTGCTATATTACAAGGCTTTCAGGATGAAGGTTTGATTGTTGTTATTTTGTGTAAATACACTGCTTTAGAAATCGGTCCTTTCTATCTTTAGTATCACAAAACAGAAATCAAAACGCATTTTCTTCTATAGCGTGACCAATTTCCAATGTTTAGTTGCAAGCAAAAGTCATTACATTTTGCAGAATGATTAAAGAAATGAAGACTTTTGTCTCTTATGTAATTGATAGTGATGAATTGTGCGCATTACGATCAGGGACTACGCCAGTCATAATTATTACATAACTCCCTAATCGTAATTATTTGAAGGGATCACGAATAATTGTTAGATTCCACTATTATATGTTTCCATATAAATAAATGTAGTCGGCAAAACATGTTATTATCTCGGTCGGTATAACTCCGTTATGATCTTGATATAATTCAATCCCTGCACCATCATATGTTTTGTCGTGTAACGAGTAATATTTTGTGGAGTTGTAACTTGGCCACTCTCGCTGAAATGTGTCGTAGATGACATAATTTAGCACATTAATATGGAATAGTACATTATTTATTGACATAGTTTATTGTCCATGTTAATCTGTGTATTTCAGTAATAGGTTTTATATATTTCAAGGGTTTTTTTATAGTTAAAAAGGCAAACAGAAATTGAATATACTTAAATATTCAGTGGTGATAAGTGACTATGTGCATTAATACAATACTGCTTATATTATAAAAGTGGAATAAAGTAAACAGAAACAACATTTCAATCGTTAATTACAATTATGCACAAGACAATCATCAGACAAAATGTCATAATCGTGACAGGCCTATCAGACATGAACTAACAAGGTTATATTTTTTTAAAAGAAGAAGAAAAAAGGATTTTTATTTTTATTTTTTACCCCATTTTCTTCAAATTTGGTCATTGCCAATTTCCACCCACTACCTAGTTCTCTCCTATCGCACGACAGCCATCAACCGGGGAGGGTGAACACTAACACATGCTTCCTCAGAGACATGTCGAGCTCTGCCACCGCATCTCTTCGAACTGATGCTCATGCAACGTCACAGGGCAGTCGAACGCGCTTAGAGAAAAGCATTAACTGCCCTCTTCTGTATACACCAGTGAACCGACCCACAATTGGCTAGTGTCGCTCTGATCGACAGGAGAGACAGTAATGCCATCATTCCCACCAATTATGCTCTCTTGTACTCCCGGCCACGGATGACTGTGACATCGTCGGGATTTGCGCCAATTACAACTATATTTAATATTGAAAGCAAGAAAATACAGAAACACATTACTTGCATTCTTGGTTTTTCAATAGAAAGCCATAATTTCACCCCTGAGCTGTTTTTACCTGGGCAGTGAGTATTTGGCCAACCAGAGACGTGCCTCCTTCAGAGATTCAGGACCCTCATGGTACCATGTCTGCTGAGACTCGATGAAAAACACGAACAACCTTTAATAACCTAATTATTAACAATAGATTTTCTTTTGCACTAACAGCTCAAGCAGGTTGGTCCTCAATATCTAAGTGGTGACGAGGAAAAAGGAGGGTACTTACGTCCTCTTGGGAACGTTTTGCTTTGTCTTCATCCTTCTTAGATTTCTTCAGCGCATCAGGGCCTACTACTGACAAAATATTCCTCAACCTGTAAAGACACACATTAATTGATTAGTTAGAGAACATGGCTGTAAAGTCAGAGAGCAAAAAGGAGTAAATGCTTCTCAAGTCCAGACTTTCGCGGCGTGCCCTCACCTCTCTCGTCTCTCTGCAGGGCCCTCGCCGAACAGCGTGATCGGCTCGCCGAGGGCGCGCAGGCACGCTTTGACTTCAGTGTCATCGGTAGAGACTGTGATTTGTCTGGCTCTTTTTCTGCGCTCAAATTCAGCCAGTACCTCAGCCTGCCGCTCGCTGACACGCTCCTCCATCTCCATGGACTCGCCTGGAAATGTACAGGAAGAGTAAATTATTGAATAGCAAACTAGAGACAAATAGCACATTCAAAAAAGAGTTTAGAAAAAATGTATAATATAATATATCATAACCCTATTTGGACGAGATTAGTTGTACATGGGGAGGTAATTTTTTTTTTACAAGAAGATTTCTGTGATTTTAGTCTGTCTAAATCAGTCATGTCAAGTAATTTCTTTACAGACTGCGTTCCAGTGTCTGGAAAGATTACGCCATATTTTACCTACTATAAAATGACCTGTAGTAATAACCCCAAGGTAATATACAGTGGGGTCCAAAAGTCTGAGAGCACATTGACAATCCAGCACCATGTTTCACTGTTGTTTTGATTCACTGT
>JAOUQW010000028.1:3020070-3031728 GCA_028565825.1 Olivaichthys viedmensis | reverse complement strand
TTTTTGGAAAGCGGTGATCAAATCTTGAAGTGGAGACTTAAATAATATACTGGAATTATCTGTGTATAGTCATTTCTCCTTTACATCTTTTTATCATTTTACTTTTTAAATCCCTTTTAAATCACTTTTTTCTAAAATACTTTAAATACCAAACAAAATCTCTAAAAAGACCTTTTGGTGTGTGGTTTATATTAAATATATTAGATCTGCTCCATTGTAGAAGTTTAGTGAATAGAATAATGACTTCATAAAATATGACAGGTGATTCCAAACTTTTGAACGCTAGTATATATCTTTTTTTTTAAAAATTTTATGATGTGATGGCAGACATCCCCATCAACTACTATTGTTACAGCTAAGATTTAACTATTTATAAGCCTGTGTTTCTTATGTTCATTTTCTATTCTACATCTCAATAACTCAAAAACAAGCATACATAATGTCATCTTGAATCCCAACTATCCCATTTTACAATCTAATTTTAATAAAACTAGGAAAGGTCATGCTAAGATGATATGAACCTTTTAACACAACGTAATTGGTGTTCAGAAATAAGCTCTAATGGCACCAATAAATAAATACGATGGTACACATTTGCCTAATATTTTAATAGTTTGAATAGATTGTACTCCAAAAAGCTTATATAGATTATACAGCAAAAAGTTTGAGCACCCCTGGACTGCAGCACTGTGTATATAGAAAACTATGCAATATGACTGAACAGTAAAAGTCCTTAAAATGTTCACGTGAATGCTACACCTGAGGCCGTATTGCTACTCCATCTGGGTCAGCTTGTTCCGGCACCTGTTCGGCTCGTGATGACGTCAGCTTTCAGCCGCATCCATCGATGTTAAATCTTTTTGCTGACAAAGACATTACCAGCATTAAGGAAAATGACTTTTGAACCAGTGTCACATTGTTATTCTGGCAGCCAGACAAACACAATGTGTACTTTATCTTAAGAAATGATAAAACGCAGGGGTTCTTAACTTCTGCCCTGCACAGTTTGAAGTTCCACATGATGTCGACGCCTGATATAGTCAGGACTTCATACTTTGCAGGGCAAGAAGTTGAGAAATCGTGATCTGATAAAACATGCTTCACTGTCCAAGTGTTTACTGCCAGTAAAATATTATGATCGTACCATTTACCGACTTGCACTAGAATCAGTACGGTTCAATAGGAAAGGAACACTGCATTTATTAGGAGTCGCAGGAAGAGTCAGAAATTTAAATTAGTCGATCAACTTCTTACAGCAAGCAGAGCAGTCAATTTGGATTTAATTTAATTTAATTTGATCACATATGGTCTAAAGAGCACAATTACAGCTGTTGCTCACATAAAGGTGTTACATAAAAGCTAAAGATGTCAGTAACAAACAACAGGTCTACCAATAATAGACTTTATGTACGTGACAGTAATAGAATATTTCAAATACAAGTTATAAAAAGGAAACTTTTTAAATGAGACATCTGATATCATCTACAATTTCACTGTTTCTATTTATTTAAAAATACTCCACAGGGAGCAAAAAAAACAAACAAAAAAAACAACTTCAGCTTTGTAAACGGCGTGCCAAAGCCGGGCAAGATGGCATGATCTCTCTTCCCCTCCCTCTCTTAGTGTGAACGTGTGATGATACGACACTGCACTGCAGTGTTCTGTCCGAGCGACGATGGCACGTCATTGATTAAAGGTTTTTGATAGCCTGTCACTGATTAACATTTTCAAAATGGGGTTTCAGTAATTCTGATTACAAAACAAAGAACTTAGTGTTGGACTTTCAATCAGATCTTATAACTGGGACACAGACCTATCCCAATTCCATGCATATTAAAAAAAAAAAATTAAATAAATAAAAAGAATCCACCACACGTGGTTTCCGATAGTCTAAATATACCCCACTTGGTTTTTCCTGACAGTCGATAAACCATAGTCGATGTACCATTCGCTCCTCGTGAATATTTCTGTTTTAAGGCAAAAGGTTTAGTAATGCTCTCACGATCCCAAATGATGAATGTGTATCCCTTTATGCCCTTTATGCCCAAAGGCCTCACAAACTAAGAGGTAGACTGTAAGGCTGTGCACACGTTGCTTATGGTACCTCCAGCGAGGAATGGTGTGGGATTACAGGAGTAACAAAACATGATTGAGCGGGACCCATGGTGATCCTGAGCGCATACACCATGATGGCAACATGGTGGGCTATGAGATACTGGTTCTTGAAAGTTCAAAGCAGAGGGAAAATCTTTTTTTCTAAATGACAGTTGCCACTGATTGGAGCAGTCTGCCATCACTTTTGAGCAGGATCAATCATATCCTATATGTTCAAAGAAACATAATTTCAATTCTATGTTAGGTTTGTATGTTTTTCATATTTCTGAAGGGTGTGTTTGCCAGGTGTGGAAGGGAGAGACAGAGAGAGAGAGAGAGAGAGAGAGAGAGGGGACGTGGCCGATTCGAGGCTTAATGACAGTGTTCTGTAATGTCCACCACTACTGCCTTCTTCCAGCTGAACAGGAAGTAACCCACGCCGGCTCCCGCTGCCACGGCTATGCACAGGAAGCCGTTGTAGGTCATGAACACCAGCATGAGGAAGTAGCTGATCACCACCTGGATAACATGGAGTATCGTCTGGAGCACGTGTGCCAGACTGAGCATCCGCTGTCTGAGAGAGACAAATAAACAGAGAGGAAAAGTGTCTGTTACAACAGCATGACTCGAGACAGTGAGTCTTAAAGAATTCACATAGGCACAAGGTGAATCCTTAACGACTCTGTTGCATCAGTATCAGCCCTTTAACCAATACATTTTGGGTCTGCAGTGGTGAAAAGGGGCGTGACCTTTCTTTCTGGCAACTCACCCGACTGTTTTATGCGTCTCCATGAGTACGGTTCCATCAGAGCCGGGCACTGGCATGGAGTTGTAGCGTACGCTGATTTGGTTCCGTCTCAGCAGGACCTCGCGACCGATCTTCAGTCCTTCATAGAACGCAGCCAGCAGAAAGACCCCGATACAGGCACCTACCATCTCTGAGATGAGGATAAGAGCGGTTCTGCTTAAAAAAAGTAAACTTTCAGAATTTAAGCATCTTTATGGACACTGCAGCTGAAGACCTCGCTCAAGCACACAGCTCTTTTCTAACGCCATTGTTAATTTGATCTAAAAGCGTCTGTGAATGTGCAACCTGAGAATTTAATCCCTCCTGTTAGAGCCGCTCTTCTCACTTTCCTTACGAGAAAAACAAAGTACATTCAGTGACCACTTTATCGTGCACACCTACCTTGTATTAAGACTCATTGGCCCTTTTATAAAGTAAACCTACCATATTACAGATAGTCCTGTGCAAAAGTCTTAGGCACCCTATATGTTTTGTATAAATTGTCTTAGATGTTTATTTTATGTCTTCTGAATTAGTGTGTCATTAAAAAAGAGCAATTTTTAGATTCACAAAAATGAATTTACCAGAAAATGAGAGCGACAGAGAAGTCATTAAAGAAAGTTACATTAAGTAATAGAGCACTTTTTAGATAAAAACAGAATCAAGGCTGTCTGGGATTTGACCTGCAGAGACAGAAGCAAGTGAGAGCCAAAGTTCTGCAGAAGCTCTCCAAGATTCTTGGAACAACCTACCAGCCGATTTCCTTATAAAACTGCACGACAGTATGCCTGAGAGAACTGATGCAGTTTTAAAGGCAAAGGCTGCTCACACCAAAAATAGTACTGTTTACTGCTTTTTATAGCATTTTTTATATTCAGGAACTTATCATTTCATTATTTTTAAAAGCGTTTTTGCTTTACAGAATTTCTTTCAATTTTTAAGTATACAATGACTAACTGTAGCCCATGTGTTGCTATGCACAGTTTGTCAGCCCCCCTCTAACCCATCCAATCAATGGAAAGGGAGCACCACAGAATAGAACCACGGCAGATCAGATATTTTTTGGGTAGTGGACCATTTTCAGAACAGCAGTGACACTGACATGGTGGTGTGTGTGTGTTGCTGGAACGAGTGCATCAGTGTACAGCAGTGTTGCTGGGGTTCTTAAACACGCTCCACTTACTGCACTTTATTACACACACACCTACCTTGTAGGTGTACAGTTAGAGACTAAAGCTCATTTTGTCCATGCACGGTGTGTGTTAATCCTCATCTAGCCCTTCATCAGTGTCGGTTTCTGACCACAGCACCGCTGTCGGCTGGAGATTTGTGATTGGTGGACTGTTTCTCAGTACAGCAGCAATATTGAGGTGTTCAAAACAGCAACACATGGGCTACAGTCAGTAATCGTATACCTACAAAGTGACCTATATGGTAAGTGTAGCTGATAAAATGGTGCTGTAGGTGACGTATTAAACTGGCAACTGAGTGCACTAATTTCTTAAGACACCAAGAAAGCGACAGATAGCTGCCATTGACTTTATTTTGGATCGAGCTGAAAGCATTCTCAGCTGGAGAGATTGTGAAGAAGATTAGATCAGCTTTTGGATCATATTTTGGAGCGTTTTTTTCCCCGAATCCATGTCGGTGAACTTCTATGTACATTTGATCAAATCAACAAAACACAATAATTGAATAGTTTACACTCACCTGCAGGTGTGCTGATGACAAGACCAGCAAATAGCAGCTCTACATGTTTGTAGTCAAAGTTAAAGGTCATATTCTGCACAAATAACAAAGGATTATAGGAATACATTTTCAAAATATAGAGGGATTTTTTTTTTTTACATATTTATTTATAGATAGATAGATAGATAGATAGATAGAGATTTTGAAATGAATGTTTCAGTCATGTTAGTACTTCCATGCAAGCAATTTAAAAATTCAAACATCCTCACAAAGGGGCTGCCAAAAATCTTCGGTGTAACTTTGCTAATACTATAGGCTAGTTCTTTTTGTGAAATCTATTATTAAAGAGCAACTCCAGCTAATTTCATTGAAAATGTAACAAAAACATGATCTTGTATCTAGTATCTGTTAATCTGATCATTTCTGACTTTACACAAAAGTAAATTCTGATCTCGCCTACATCATTATACAACAACATCCACAACAATGGAGAATTTCTCGAGCTTCACCGGTATTCCGTAAGCTGCCAAGAATTCTGTATAACTAAATAACAAACCCTCATTGTTAAATAATTGATTCACCAGCAATATACCAGCAGAAAACCACCTGTTTAAAAAAATTATGATTTGTTTTTATATAAAATATTACTATTATTCCAAATGAAATATCTATGGGGCGAGAAATTGTGCTTATAGATCATAGACCAAGTGGAAGCAGTTCTTGCTTGTGAGAATTCGATATTTTTAAAAGGAAGTTTATCAATTTTAAAAGTTACACAGTAGAATATATTTAAGACCTCCTAACTTTGAAAAGATATAAATGAGGTATAAAATCCCACAGCGAGTTTGGGTTCTTAATAAACTGTCTGATACAATTTATCTTAAAAAGCTAAATTGAGGGTAGAGAAATCGAGAAAATGTAATCCAGCAGACTCGTTTGTATTCATTACAACCGATTTCCTAATGTAGGGAGTCTTGTTTTTCCAAATGAAGCTAAACAGGGCATTGCCAACTGTTCTACAAACTTGATTCGAGACATATAGAGATGGAGCTGCATATGTAAGCCTTGATACTCTACCTTTTAAAGACAACTCTCTCAATAGTCAACAGTTCTGTTTTTTATTCCTTTTTTTTCAATTATAGGGTCAAAGTGTAATGCACTTCTTAGTTCTTGATGTCTAGAAATAACAACGCCCAAATGTTACTTTGTCCTCAACAGGTATGTTAGCAAATTGTTGCACCTGATAGCTTTTTATTGGTAATAGTCCCTCCCCAGTGTTTAAGTCAAGGTGTGCAGCGGCCGGTGACGCAGATGGTGTTTGAAAACTGGGAAAAAAAGCAGCTGGAGTTGCTCATTAACACATCTACAAATTCACTTTAATATCATGAGCACAATGTACATTTTACTGACCATCATCATGCTTCCATGGCCTCCTGATCTGCTGTCCATATTGTGGCCTGCTGGAGAGTCTGTGGCTGCGGAGGAAGGCATGACGTGGTTATGGTGTTCATGTTGGTCATGTGACATCTTCCTGTACAGGCAAAGACAAAGAAGAAGTCAATAAATAAACCACTCTGACATCACTCTCTGGATATTATTCGTAAATTTAGTAGAACAGGAGCGTCCAGTTAAAAATTGCGTTTAAGCTCGCTGTGTAAACTACAGAAAAATGCACACAATATCTAAACCAGGGGTGTCAAATTCAATTTCTGCCTGGGCCACATCGTCATTTTTGTGAGGCTCTGAAGGGGCCATAAACTAAGGCTATTATGTTTTAAACGTATTATTATCATCAGTGCATCTATTCTCTAATCCGATTATGGCCGTGAGTCAGTTTACCATATTTATTTTGGTTTCAGAATTATGCCAAACAAATTGTATTCATTCATATACCACAGGTTCTTTACCGTAACAGTGAAGAAGAAATCCTACGGGCTTATCTTTGTTAAGATCATGCATGTCCTCAGTCTCGCACCTCACTGCAGGTCACTACACTGGCTGATGCATTTCAACATTTGGAGTTAATCATTACATCAAAGGCCGATTAACACCGGACTCGTTTCTGAAGCGTTTTTAGACGCGCATCTGTTTTAAGCAGCGTTTCAACTCACAAGAGCTCTGTCGGACAAGCGTAAACAATTAAGCGCAGTGTCGCACACGGAACAATGGGAATTGGACGGATGGTCGCCCGTGGGCTTTGAGTTTTACACCTTCAATGCGCTGCTGTTATACTAAAGTGCAGCTCTATGACTTTCCTGTACGGTAAAAGCACCTGGTGGACAATATGTTTAATGGTGATGTAAAAAGAAGTAGGCTAATCCCTATGACCTGCCCTCAGCACTGATATCGCAATGTGCACAGTCTGACATGGTTTCCCAACTGGTACCTGATGCCAGCAAACATCAGAGGTTGAAATTCTACAAAGACCACAATTTAAAGTGAAATTAAGAGAGACAGATAAATAACAACTACTTGACCGTTACTATTCGAGGTCTGCTTGCAACCCCAGGCTACGCACCCAAAAACCCTGCTCTCTATAATCTAATATGTGGCCTTATAAAACAAATTAAGTCCTAATGTCGGAATAATACACTTTTCTAAAAGGCCAGCTGTAGCCTGAGGGAAGACCAGCCCTGACGGCGAGAGCAGACGACGAAAAGATCCGGATAAAGCATCTGACATCAGCCGTCTTTTTTCTGAGGAAACCATGTTAAGTCAAACTTCGTTTGCTTCCTGAAACATCAGTGTACATGTTTAGTGAGCGAACCACACGCAGATTCGTAAACCAGTTTACACCATTATTAGCTGCTTTAAGTGGAAAATACAGTATTAATATGGTGTAGAGGAGGAAAAAACTTTATGGTAACATTTGTAATTATGAATTTGCAATGCAGGCATCATACTGCAGAAGAAAAACTGCCTTTAACCTTTACAATCAAAAACAATCACAAAAGGTACTGGCCAATATTGGTCTGGAAACCTATTTATTTTTTACCGTAATGTGTACTGCGCAACGTGCATTTAAACTTATTATGTATCATAATTTGTCTACTGTGTCATTTTCTTTTTTAACACATTTATTTTTGATCTATCTATCTTCTATACAACATATAACACAACAATAAGGATTTTTTATTTTAATTTTAAATAAGGAACCGAGTGTATTCACCATTTTCACATGACATTAACAGGCGTTATGCAACATTCTGATAATTGCCAACTGGGATTTTTGCAGTAAGCATTCAACCTAAACATCTGTTCTCAATATTCACCCAATAAAAATCTCACCTCTTCACATTTTCTATCCCCCATTTCCTATAATCCATGCCATTAATGCAACAGGTTCGACTCACCCCGGCACTGCTGTCTCTGCAGATCCTGTAAAACTTTCAAGGAAAACGTGATGTTCTCTCAAGCTATCAGCAAGGACACGGAGGGGTAATTTAGATAGAGAAATGAGACTTGGCTCTTGGGTGTGTACAGATTTGGAGTGAATGGAGTGTAGATGACCCTTCGAAAACTGAGCTCTCATGACTCGTCTTGTCACGTGGTCTTTCTTCTAATGCCAGATATTAAGCCAATCACAACACTTTGTTCACTCTTACTCCACAACCAGCCTGAAAAGTCTCCTCCTCCTAAAAAGGATTCATTTCACTGCAGTAAGTGGCCAAGAGGATTTTATATCAACCAAGATCCACTGGTGTCCCATAACTCTATACTCAATTACTCATTTTCTTCTGGAAAGTCAAAGGCTCTTAAATTTTCTGATTAGGGATGTAGAGATTAATCTGCTACAGATCAGAATCAGCCAATTTCCGTAATAAATATGTGATTGGGAATTGTAAATGTATTGCATTTCCCGACTAACTTTATTCGACAGTTACTATGCAAGACAGCAGGTCTACTGTTAAGCTACTTAATGTATTTGGTCGCAGTAATCTCCGCCTTAACACATTCAATTTAGTTCATACCACAGCGCTGTTGAATTCTTGATCCTGATTATTAATTTTCTAGAACAGCTCGGCTCCGACAAATAGCGCTGGCTGCAAAGTAAATCAAAGGTATATAACAATGCGCTCGTTCTTAATACACTGGTAATTAAATCGTTTCTATAGTAACAACTAATTCACATGGGCTTGTGTGGGGGACGCGCCGTGTTATTTAATGTAGTCTAACTTTAAAAGGATGTATTTAAAAAAAATTTTTTTAACATGTTATTTAACCAAAAACAAACAACGTATAATCATTGACAAGTTGCTACGGTGAAGATTACTGTAAGGAGGCCGTTTATTTAACGTTTATTGTAGGAGACTTCAGTGTCAGCATAAAGTAAAGCTGGTCCTTAAAGTCTTCAAGAGAGAGAGAAGTGAAAATTGCCTGATGGTAAGGGATCAACTGTTTATAGCTGTTATGGCGCAAATGATAACAGGAACCAAGTTCCACATTAAATGTAACTATAAACAAATAAAAATTACATGTCTTTCTTTAATAAATAAAAATGTATAACAATTGGCAAGTTGCTGTGGTATAAGCGGAATAAAGCACGACGGGATGTCCAGTTCTATCGTTTTTTTTATTGCTTACTTAATACATATTTGACCTGATTATATGTAGTACATTTACACTATTTTTTGTCTGAAAATCATCAAAGGCCTCTATTGATTGCCATCTGAATTAAAAGAAGTATCAGACTACAGGTTGTAACTTTAAGTTGATTCCAACAGCTGTTGTCTTAAGCATTAATAGAACAATTTCAGACCACCCTTTGTGTCACATTCCTGACCCCCTTCCAATGGCTGAAGAAAGCTTTGCACATTTCAGCCTCTTTAGCCCACAAATTACAGCTCATAATGTACATACCATCTTCATGACAGAGTGATTATTTCTATAATACGACTCCGATAAGCTGCTCTCATTTACGTGACTACAAGGTCAATTTGTCCAACACTACTCCGTGAGACTTTTGTGCTCATTAATCATAAAACAGAGACTGCACTATGTGTAACAGTGTGAGTGGAATTGAGCTAATCTCAGCTTCATATTGTTCAGTTGACTACAACTGAAGAGAGTAAATTACACCCGCTCTACCACCTAACAGTGCTCTTTGTGTTACTATGGTGATATCTGAACAGGTCTGACGAACGCAGCATAGCTAGAATTATTTCAAGGTTGTTGTTTTTTTTTTCATGGATATTTTCCATTCTCAATGGAAAAAAACAAACAAAAAAAAACAAAGTTCAAACCATACAAAAGCGCACTACACAAAAAACAGAGTTGCTGCAAAAATAATGCTTAATGTCGGTCAGTGCACTCGCAATACATAGAACAGAATGACTTTTTAGTACAGTCCTTTGATAAATAGTGCTGGTTAAAGACTTTGAAGCTTTACAAATTTCTATTAATGTTTAGTTATTAAATAATGGACATACCACCAAACAAAATCCATCCCAACATCAGGAGAAATGTGCCATAGCATGGTGTGATTATTCCCCATTAAAGGAATATACACAATGTTTCCTCCTACCCCAAATGAAGTCAATCAGCCAGGACATACTTGGTGTCAGAAGTTCGTTTCTTTAGGTTTTGCACACTGAAGCTACAAGCTTATATGCTGCTGTAGTGCAAGAACTTCATTGTATTTTGAATGCTCTGTATTCTGAATACACATGACAACTTGAAAAAATTTGAAACCTCCAGTTTAGCATCGTGCAAACTGCATGGCTAAATCACCACGCACTCGCCTCAAACCATGTCATCAAACAGACTTGCTTATGTGGTTTCTGACGCCGTACGACACATTGTTATCTATAAAACTGGATAAACGGACGCCAGAGCGCTAAAGGCTGGTCATCACTTTCCTCCTCAGCACATAGTTTGGTGTCACTCCGCACAAGCATCAGACTCGGGTAGGAGCCGAAGGCGGAATCGGACGGTAGACGTGATTCAGATACCGTTTTAATTAGATTTGTACATGAATTTTTTTTATTACAGACTTAATCTGCTATGTTATGACACCGTTTATGTACAAATGATATTACTGAGGCAAACAATGATTTAGACATGCAGTTTAATAATGCTAAACTGGTAGCTATAACCTTCCCTTACGTCTTGGCTACATTGCAAGACTTAAGAAAACAAAACACGTTGGCCGATTGACTACATTTGGGGTGAAGGGAAATTGCGCACATTTCATATTCGGCCAAACAATTCCTTTAACTATTCTACAGAGTGAATCATGGCATTTTTGCCCTTCGTTTTCTTCAGTTCGGGGAATGTTCTATTTGAATATACCATAGTTCAAAATGAGGTACAAAGAGCAACCTTTTATTTATTTATTTTATCAGACTCAAACAAACAACTCCTTCCACTGTAAAATCCTGAATTACACAAGCTCAAAAAAAGAAAAGTCAAACATTCAATAGTAACATTCAACCTTTATTATTTAAATTTTGCAAGCAGCTTTAGTAACTTGTACTTAAACTTGCTCGTTTTAGACTGAAAAAATAAAAATAAAAATGTATTTTCATTGTGCTTCACATTTATTAATTTCTAGGACATTAGTTTTGGCTTCTCAAACAAAGAAAGTAGATCCAAACTTTAAGCTCAGCTAAAGAGGAATCTGGGTGGTAAATGAAGTACCATGGCTTATAGGATTTCAGGGGACCGCCACTGTAAGATCAGGGGCTTAACAATACGATACCTACACCTCCACAGCCTTAAAATTAGATTAAACAAAAGAGCCCCTAAGAAATAGGCTCAGTGCAACGTGTTGTTTAAAAAAGCATCAACAACTTTTCATTTCTATAACTGTCTTGAAGTACATAGGAAGTGAAAACTTTATGTCCGTTCCTCTTAATAAGGAAAAATTTAATATTTTTTAGTTTTACAACATCAGTAAACGAATCAGAAAGCAACACTGGGAGATTATGGGAGTGAATTTTTGAAAGCATCTAATAGAAAATCACGATCAGAAAAAAAGGGCAGCAATGTAAAAACCATACATAAACATTTTTGGAGGTTATATATATATATATATATATATATATATATATATATATATAAAGTTACCCACTTTACCCAAATAACCC
>JAOUQW010000028.1:2997357-3013878 GCA_028565825.1 Olivaichthys viedmensis | reverse complement strand
AAGGGCCTTGCTCAAGGGCCCAACAGTGGCAGCTTGAACCCACGACCTTCTGATCAGTAGCCCAGTGCTCTAACCACTGAGCCACTACTGCCCCTTAAGCCGGTACCAGTCAGTGCCCCAGCTCTCTCCCCCTTGATTTATTCCATTGCTTTTCTAGGCCAGAGATGCAAAACCACAGGACAAAAGGCCCTTAATTATATAGATTTTTTTTCCACATTTAAGGTTACACCATTGTCTACAAACTAACTCATTTCTTATTAAAAACCATGGGGTCATGTCCCCCTGAGTGTACAGATCTTTCACATGTTTATGTTGATTATTCATCATGTTAACCACATAAAATCCACCACAGCATGTGGCGCGTCCGTGCGACTCAACGGCACACGTGACGTCATGATTACTAGTCAAAATGTGTACTTGGAGACATCTGGAATGAACATTTTTGCCTAGGCATGCGTGAGGTATGGATAATCTGGTCTCGCAATTAAAATGTTAAAACGGCCACGCGCATGGGCTATTTTCCCCTGAAAGAGAGTTGGCAACGCGGATTGGAACGCGTCGGCATTGTTACGTCATTTCTATGTTGCGGTGTAAATGATGTCATAAGAGTGTGAATCACACGCACACGTCGGCATTGTTACGTCATTTCTATGTTGCGGTGTAAATGATGTCATAAGAGTGTGAATCACACGCACACGCGCGCGCACTCGTTAAATAACCTGCGGGTTTGGAGAGTCGTCGCTGCTTTAGTCTCTAGTCGCATCATGGCTTTTAAACGGAAAACACGCGCTGCGCAAAAGGCCTCCATAACGCAGAGGTTTCTGTGCTACTTATGTTTAAGCGGGCCGTCCACGCGAGTCCATCCTCTCCCGTTTCCTCAGCACAACACCCATCTGAACAACAACGTGGACGCCAAGAACGGGAGGGTTCTGGAGGGTTATCTGTTCAAGAGAGCCAGTAACCCCGTCAAAACATGGAACAGGTTAGTGGAGAGCTGAACACGGATACTAAGCCATAACTTCGAGGGGGTTTGTTTGATGGACACCGCAGTGTAGTTGTAATCTTAATCATTATTAGAATAAAAACAAAATAAAAATAAATGCTGGGAAAACTGAGTGCAAAAATAGGAAACGCTTGAAATTTGAGGACTCAAGCCCAAGATCACCTTCTGTTGTAGTGATGTAAAAGCAATAATGTGGGCTACTTCATTTGAAATAATTAACTAATGTCATTAGAATAGAATGCCTTTTACTGTCACATATACAAGTACAGTGAAATTATTTTCTTCGCATATCGGTAAGCTGGAGTCAGAGCACAGGTACAGAACACCATGATACAGCTCGCCTGGAGCAGGGCCCAACAGTGGCAGCGTTGTGGCTTGAACCCATGACCTTCTGATCAGTAGGCCAGTGCCCTAACCACTGAGCCAATGGCTTGTGATACAGTAAAACGGCAACATTCTTTACTAAGTTACCATACCATAAAATTATTGACAAATGGCATTCCTAGGCCAAACATTGTCTCTTGAGGCAAGGGAGTTTAGACATGGACCCTTCACACACCAAACATGTCTTGGCTGATCGACTACGTTTGGGGTAAAGGGAAATTGTGTACATTTCATTTTTTTGCTGAACGGTTCCTTTAAATTCATTAAGAATTATTTGATAACATTTTTTTGTTACAGGACAAAAACTAATCAGAATGCCCCGTGCTTATCACCAGGTTAAATCTCTTACTTCACCAAAAAAAGCTCAAGAGTGGAATTTTACAAGAGCATCCATTAGTACTTTAATAGCAAATTTAAAAAATGCTTTATTTCTGTGTTTCTTTTTCTCTGCAGGCATTGGTTCTCGATTGAGGACAATCAGCTGGTGTACCGGAAGAAGTTGAAGGTTATTCAGATGCTTTTTCTAACCTGAGATTTAGGCTCTACCCCAAAACTATGGCATTCATTCATTTAGCAACTAAATAGGTGGTGTAAGCTCTTTCTTTTTGACCCAGGATAAGCCCATTATCATGTTGAAAGATCTGAGTCAGTGTGTGGTTAACCAGTGCAAGGACATCAAACGCCGCTTCTGCTTCGAGGTGGTTTCACCTACAAAGTGAGTCCAGCTCAACAACAATCCTCATCATAATTCCTTTTATTTATAACGCACGTTCATCACACTCAAGGTCCCTTAAAACAACCAAAAAGATTACAGCATCTACAGAATAACCCACCAGCTACATATAGCGTTGTGTTTATTACAGCATGTATTGTATGTTACCTTCTTATTGAGTATGTTATACTATGGTGTTATACCATGTTATTTAGTAGTGTCTGCTATCCAGAGATGCTAACATCGTATTTAGCATCTGATTTATTACAGTACCATCTTCTTAATTACACCGTGTGTGTGTCTGTTTGTGTGTCTGTATGGGTTGTACAGGAGCTGTATGCTGCAGGCCGAATCCGAGATACTGCAACAGGCTTGGATCAGAGCCATTCAGAACATCGCCACGTCCTCCAGTGACAAATCAGACGACTTGGAGGTGACTTTATACAATTAAAACAAAACTAAAACTAAAACGAATCCAGCCTTTGCCTTTAAAACCGCATCAATTCTTTTAGGCACGCTGTCGTGCAGTTTTATAAGGAAATCGACCGGTAGGTTGTTCCAAGAATCTTGGAGAACTTGCCACAGTTCTTCTGCAGACTTTGGCTCTATTTGTCTTTTTTATAGGAAAATGAGTGGAAGTGCTTAATGCAAGAGATGGAGAAGAAGCATAAGGCAGAGATGGCAGAGGCAAAAGAAAGAGAGGACGCATTGAAATTGGAGCTGAAGCTACTGAGAAAAAAAATGAAAAGAAAGAAACGGAGGGGGAGGGAGAAGCTGCGGGAAGCTGAGCAGAGAAAAATGGAACAAATGCTTGATATGGCAGGAAAAAAAGAGTCAAAGGAACATTATATAGAACATATAAAAACAGATGTGGAAAAATCAGGAGAGAAAAAGACACAAGAGGAGAAAACGTATGTTACCTGTTGTTACATAACAACAAACCAATCAGTGGATGGTTCAGTTTCTGTTACATGATTATAACAATTAACAATATTTTTAAGGAATGATGTAAACTGATCACAGTCTGGGGTTTCATTGACCATACTTACACATCAGCCGTATTGCTTATCACGTCACACAAAAACCAGTGACCCGTGTTCCACACATAACTGTTAAAAACACTAAGAAACAGGCAAAACACACAGCAATGATACCTCAAAAGACAGTTAACTGGACTGAAGTTTATGTTAGATAGATAAAACCCTGTGTACTTAAAAAGACTTGGACATTTCACCTTCCCTCTTCAATTTCTCATTAGCAAAACGTGCAGAAATGCAGATTCCAGTTGCTTTCATATATAAAGTAATCATTAAGAGACAGTCTAAGAAGTGTATGATGTAAACAACTTTGTAAAATTCAGGCCAAAATGGATGGTAAAATAGGTCATTTTCTTTACTATAAGTGATTCGGTGTTCAACCTTCTTTTAGCCAATCCGTGGGAAATGAATGATACAAAGTCGTCTACTTTTTGCACTTTTTTGACCGTCCCTTAATAATTCAGCACCGGTTATGTGCGCTTCTGAATAGTACCTTTGGCAAGATATTACAAAGTAAATTTTGAAATGTATTTAATTAAAGCTTGTTCTCTGTCTTCTCTGGCATGAGAACATCTGTTACATTTTTTTAGACATTTTGTTCATGAGAAATTGAAGAGGGAAAGTGGAATGTCCAATATAAAACCAACTAGAGTTTTTTTTAGGACCAGGTTTTATCTTCAACATCGTGGATGTAAACATGTAAACTGTATTCCCTTCATTGTGTACTTTAAGGTATCATTGCTGTGTGTTTTGCCCCTTTTTTAAATGTTTTTGATAGTTACGTGTAGAACACGGGTCTAATTTTTGGATAACTTTTCTGCTGACTGACTTCTTCTTGCCCTCCTTCCATCCTGAGCGTCACAAGCAATATGGCAGACGTATAAATATGGTCTATTCACTGTTGCATTGGATTAATATGCCACAGCTTGGCTTTCTTTGTTTGTTTTGAGCAATTGTACTTGGGCTAATTCCAGTGCGTCAAAATCAAAATGCAACAACTGACCATTTTGATAATGACCTACTTCTGTTTTTAGGAATGTTCTGCAGAGCACAGTGCCGACCAACAGAAACTTCCTCGGGGGTGAAGAGCTGGACTACTACTTTCCCAGCAGGCAAATTGGGATTTACATCGCTACTTGGAACATGGCGGGAAGAAAGGTGATTTGGAGCTTGAGTGTTGTAAAAAACAGATTCTAAGTCACTGTCAAGCCGACATCACCATTCAAGAAAAATGTAGCATTAATGCTGAAAATTGTATGTGATCTGCAGGAGCTTCCAGACAACCTTCATGACCTTCTGCCAACGAATGATTTTTCCCAAGGCTTCTATATTTTTGGGGTTCAAGAAGGATGCCCTGATAGGTAGGAAATGTGCTGTCTGTCTTTCTTAAAGTCACCAAATACCTTTGGAATCTATATGTCTTCTAAATTGAATTATAAATTGAGCAAGCTACCTTGCTAACCAATACCTGCTTCATTGTTGGCGAGATAGCATCGGTCTGACTGGGGTTTCCATGTATGATCCTTCATCTTACCCTATGACGGTGTAGCACAAAATATTCCTATCCAGCACGATAAGTCTAATGCATCAGATCCCTCCATAAGAGATTTAAAACAATACAGACCGTAGGTTGAATCCCAAATGGCTCATTACTGGGCATACAGTGCACTACATAAGGTGTAAAATACATTGTTTGTTTTATTCCCTATGTAGTGCCCTTTCATAGGGAAGGAATCATCCATGTTTCATGAAGTTTAGGAGGTTCTTTAATCCCTGACTCTTCACTCAGCACTCTCTGCATTTACAGGAGGGAATGGGAGGTTCGACTGCAGGAAACCCTCGGCCAGTATTATGTCATGCTCTATGCAGCTGCACATGGAGTGATCTATCTCACCATGTTCATACGGAGAGACCTCGTGTTCTTCTGTTCCGGTGAGTCTCTCACCTTGTATCATTGTCTCACATTAAGTAAAATAATTTTGTAAATTGGCAGATTTTACTCCGGACTGATTGCTTACTTTTTAAAAGTGTTTGCTTTTGGTGACTGTTCTGGGTTCTTTTTGCAGAAGTGGAACATGCTACCGTCACCACTCGGATCATGCCCCAGATTAAAACCAAAGGGGCTGTGGGCATTAGCTTCACATTCTTTGGGACATCCTTCCTATTTATCACATCTCACTTTAGTGGTAAGTAAGGCATTTAATTCTACTGAAGGAAGTGTACATTTACTAAACTATGTTGAAGTGCAGGCCAATAGACAATTTATTGCACAACTTATTGCCAAGATATTTGGGCATTGTTACGACCTTAGACAACTTTCTACATATTTCAGTTTAGTACCATGTAACGTGTTGAAATAAATTGTGTTTCAGTGGGAAACCTGCACCAGAGAATATTGAACTATGACAAGACAATAAAAGATCTGGCTCTTCCCAACCAACCTGACACCCACGCTCAACTGTCCATTGACTGTAAGTTTCCTTTTGAATGACCTTTTACTTTTTACATTAAACATCCTTCACTGGTACGAGTGACTCGATGGTTTTGTCTTCAGCGGATGTGACCACCCTATTTGATGAGGTCTTCTGGTTCGGGGACTTCAACTTCCGCCTCAGTCAAGACCGGGGAAAAGTGGAGGCTATTTTGAACGAGCACACTGGGGAAGACATAGACGCCCTCCTCCAGCATGATCAGCTGAGCAAGGAAATGAAAAATGGTCAGTCTGAGCTAGCATTAGTCTAAATGACAGGGAGTGTAGATTATCCATTGAAGATTAGTCCTTATTTATTTCTGGAGAACCAAGTCCTAGGGTTACACACTACGAGCTTTCTTTAAGTGCTAATAGGTTGAGCATATGCATTGTGTTATTACTGTTTTATAAGACTGAATCTTGATGTCCTATAAGGAACGTGCCTAACCACTTATTCCTGCTCATAGGTTCCATCTTTAAAGGATTCCAGGAGGCCCCCATCCACTTCACTCCCACCTACAAATTTGATATTGGCAGCGATGTTTATGACACCTCATCAAAGCAGAGGATTCCATCATATACAGTGAGTAAGCTTCATCTTCAGCTCCTTTTTAAAGTGTGAGGATACAGTTTGTTCTGTAATTTAACCTTATGCTAAACATTCTCCACTTTATGTTGCAGGATCGGATCCTTTACAGGAGCAGACAAGAGGAGGATATCAAGGTGGTCAGGTACACGTCTTGCACAACTATCAAGAACTCAGATCACCGGCCTGTTATTGGCATGTTCCAGGTCAAACTCAAGCCTGGTACAGTCAGGTAGATACCACGTCATTGTTCTCCGTCTTGAAAGCATTGCACATCAGCTGTCATGTCCATAAGCTGTGTTTTTAGCTATTGGCCCCATATAGAGCGTCCATTTGAAAAACGTTAAAGGTTTGCCAAAGTTAAACTAGAAAGCTTAAAAGAATACTTCAGAAATATACATTTAGCAATAAGTGATCAAGCTCATGTTATAAGGTCACTTCTATGTCATTCACTGCTAGCGAGTTAGCAATTCCAGTTAGGGAGATTGAACGCTAATTCTGCGTACCTGCCCTCTAGCATTCCATGGGGAGGCCTGTTCAACCAAGCGGTGTACCAGAAGGGCATCAGGCAGATGAGAAAGCTGAAGAGGAGGAGGGACATGAAGAACCAGAGCAAGAGCAGGACCTGTTCTATCACCTGATCCAAGATCAGCAGGCTGCAGACCACCCACTCCGTATTCTGCGCTACGGACACAGGAAGCTGGACTTTCAAGACCAAAAGGAAGATGAAGTGTTTGACCCACCATCCAGGCGGCAAGAAGGAATTCTACGGCGTTTGAATCATGCCATTAGAAATTTTTTATTTAAATGCAAAAATCGGAATTTGGTATGTTCTTTTGAATTTTGGTCATACCATCTGAAATTTTATTTTGTGGTTTGCAAAAGAGCAATCTAAAATCTGAAAGTGAATTTAACGCTTAAGGGTGTACAATTGAACATTTTGAAATTCAAAATGAAGTATGCGTGCAATCAATTTAAAAAAAACATTCAGTCTCTATTAAATTCACATTTTTAGATTCACGTTCAAAATAACATCTGGCTAACTTGCGGGCAAAAGCAGTGGAACACAGAACCCCTCTCCCCTCACACACACACTGCAGCACAGTAGGCGGTGACAATGCGCAAAGTAAATGTGAGTGAGACCATGGACTCAAATCTTCCCGGTCAAGATTTATGGCAGGGATAACATTTCTCCCCTCTTTTAATACATTGCATAACAAAGTAAACGTTCCAACCATTTAAAATAAGATTCATTTTGATACGTTGGCTATAGTATTAATAACGGTATGTCATTCAGCTGGTTAATGTTAGTTAGTTAATAGAGACTGAATGCTTTTTAGAAATTGAAACTAAGAAAAACATAAAAATTTATTAAGTACACCACAGAACAAATACATTTTTATTAAATGTCACATGTTTATAATTCAAACATACAAAATTCATTATTCAAATACTTATGTCAGCTTCCAAGCTCCATAATCATACTAATAATTCATTTTGAATTTCAAACGTTCATGTACACCCTTAGGCGTAAAATTGAGTTTCAGATTTTAGATTGCGCTTTTGCAAACCATGAAATTCAATTTCAAAATAACAACATTCAAATTCTGATTTTTGCATTTAAATTCAAATTTCTAATGGCATGATTCTAACTTCATAGAATTCCTTCTTGCCACCTGGATGGTGGGTCAAAAACTTCATCGCCACATCGAGCTCCCCTTTGGTCTTGAAAGTCCAGCTTCCTGTGGCCGTAGCTCAGAATATGGAGTGGATGGAGTCATCCAGCAGAAATCATACAATGTCTAAGGCAAATTCAATACATGGCAAAAACCACCAAAGAATCCTTTCATGTCTTGTTTATTGTCAGTTGAAAAAAGGTATCAAAAAAAGTGTAGTTTTGGTATCGGTATCCAATTCAAGGTATCTGATCGTTATCGAAATTCTTCAAACGATACCCAGCCTTATTGATAATTGAAGGAGGTAAAGAAAGGGAGCTATAATCAAGATAAGGATGTGAGTGCTAATGATCAAAAATGCTGTCAGCAAAATTATTGTTTTAACCAAATACAATCTACGGTGCAATCAAGATCAAATATAGCTACAATACAATCAAAAAGCAATATACAAATCAATTGCTCACTTAAGATGAGTAAAATGTAAAGATCAAAGAAAAGCATCCCAGAATGCACAACGTGTCGAACCTTGAGGCGGATGGGCTACAAAGGGAGACCTTACCCAGTATTAGTATATTAGCCCCTAATAAACTGCTCGGTGAGTGTATACTGAATATCAACCCAAAGTACAAACCCTTTCAAGAAGGGTTTAGCAAAACTCAGTAGTGCTGCTGGGTTTTACAGCGCTTTAGCGATTTTGATTATCATGGTCTTCAACCCAAATAAACAGCCAAAACTGAAACTTACATTTCAAACAAAAGCAATAATTAAAATAAAGCTTATCAAAAAAGATTAAATAAATGAACCTTTCCAATTTACTTTGTTCTTGAGTACTGTGGGTTTGTCATGCAGTTGACCAAGTGAGGTGCTCCTTATTGCCCAGTCCACTGCACTTTTACAGAGATTGCACACATCAATGGCTGCCTGCCTGCCTTACTAACATGGCAGATTCATACTAAATAACTATGCAAAAAGCGTTGTAAAATAAACAACTCATGGAAAAATAGGGTCTGTGCATTTTAAGTATTATGATGAACATTTATGTCCTTTCTTCCAAATGAATTACTTGCTGGTAATTTGCTAGATGGCAAGATGTGTGTTTCATATCTGAAGGATGCATGATTTTCGAGTTAAAATGGAGAATAATAATAATATTATTATTATGATTAAGTTTCATTTATATAGTGCTTTTCTAACACTCAAGGTCACTATAATGTCAAGAAAAAAAAAAGTTTGTATTTGAATCGCTGTGATACATGGAGCCAGTGTAACTGCGCTTGGTATGAGTAAGGATTTAGGGTTTTAGTAGAAATGCCAATGAAGAGGTAATTACATTAATCTAAGCGTGAGGTTATAAAAGCATAAACCAGGGTTTCAGCATCTTTCGAACTAAGTAAGGGTCGAAGTCAGGCAATGTTGCAGAGTTGATAAAAAGCAATTTTGGTAAGGTAGTGCTACCTATTTGTGCACACGTTCTGAGCGTAATCCCAATGCATTGGTTGCCGAAGTATTGATGTTGTGGACGCCTTTAATATGCTTCGTGCTGATGTTTAACTAAATATGTAGGGAAAAGCAACAAATGTATTGTTTTATGTGCATTTCTCAGGTTGATCATCTGGGTTTTATCAGAGGATGTGACAAATTGTACTATCTGACAGCTGTTAAGGTAGCCATCTCTAACAGCCTTGCTAAAAAGATGGACTGGAGAAGAGTGACTGGGAAAACATTGCATCCTTACTGTTGAAGGAGGTGGTCTTGGGTTAATATTTTACATATAATTTTATTTTATTTTTTTTAAAGTTTGACAATTCAGTAGATACTGAATAGCTGTACCTAATAAACTGGCAAAGCTGTGCATCACGCCTATAAAAATATCTCACAGTGTAATTGAGGTTAGACTAAATATTATCCTATTGCAAGACTACTATAACGTCTTAATATATTGACCCATTTTCACTTGCAGTTAAAAATAAATAAATAAATAAATAATTAACTGAAACTCCAAACCTTGGAAAGTGAAGTAGAGCAATTTATGAAAAGATGTCTCCAGCTTGCCAACCAGGAAAGAGGAAGCAGCCGAAACGGACCAGAGCTGTGATGCAAGTGTTTTCCCCTTACCTGCACACACACTGACACAGCAGCATTAAAGCAAAACACCAGCATGTTGTGCATGTGCGATTACCATTCACACCATTGTAAATGAAACTCTAAACCTGTATAAATGGGTCCTTTCCAGTGCAACAGTCGTAGTTTTGAATTTGCATTGTATAATTGGGTAGCTGCCCTTAGACTTCCATTATAGGGGAGTTTGGAGTACACAGGTTTTCTGTTCTTTTCTTTGAAATTAGTCCAGTTTCAGTATGGCGTGGAGAAGAATCAAATAGTTGCTACCCCCAACTTGTGCAAAGAAGGCAGTAAAATCTTTATAAAGATATTAACTAATGGCAAATGGCTGAGGCAATTTAGGAACAACCATCAGCATGCGGAAAAACAAATAGGCAAAGCTTTGTTAATACTAGTAAGATTTCAGTAGTACACTTCCAATAAAATAAATAAATCCCGCCTTACCAAACGGCCTATATATTTAACGCATTTCATAATTTTTTTCTTTCCCCTTTTCACTGTATGGCCGTTTACTGTAATAATCAAAATCCGGCTAGCCAGTGTTACCCAGAAGAGTCCTTTTGAGTCTAGTTCCGCTCAAGGATTCTTCTTAATGTCGTCTCAAGAAGTTTTTCCTTGCCCCCGTCACCTTTGGTTTGCTCATTATGGAGCTAGTGCCAGATTCAGATACAATACGCTATACAAATAAAATGAATTAAATAATAATAATAAAAAGAATAAAATTTTCCCTCTGGGGAAACCTTAAAAGGTTCTACGTAGAACCCTACAACATTGTTTTCCTATCAAATAAGGTTCCATTTAGAACCCCTTTAAGTAACTTAGAACCCTAATGAACCTTTTTAGTTAGAGATTTGAGTAAGTAGTTCAGAGATATGAAGTGAAACATTTTGAATGCCCTTCACAGCATACAGCTCTAGAGGACTTATTTAAAAAATGAATAAAAAACCCCACACACAATTGTCAATTCTCAATGTTTTAAGACGACATCTTCACAAACTGTACATTTTTCATATGAAAGAAAAAACAAAACTAAATTCTGTAACCTTGAAGCACATGGGCCATGTCTCAAATCACACACTATAATCTTAGATTGTACACTATACACTTGACTATCCAGTACATGCACTTTTGTAGGGCAGTGAGATTTAAAATAAAAACACTAATGTTTTGCACTAAACGTTGTACCTCATGTCGTTGAATTGTGCCAGAACCACGCATTTCACAACCCAAAACCTCTGCCCTAAAATTCTTGCTCCTAATTTGTCTAGCGGTGTTCTTGCTTTAATGCGTTGGCCATTTACAGTCTTTCGCCATGTAGAGCACGCTGCGACCACAGAACAAAGTGTCCAACGTTCCACACTCCATACTCAGCGGTTTTAGTACATCATCCGGGCATTAACAGTACCCTAAGATCTTGTTGAATTTCCCAGTGTGAACAAAAAGTACTCGGACTAAAAGTGAGTGAAGTACGCAATTCGAGACATAGCTACGGTGTGTGCGTGGAGTCTCTATTTGAGCGTCTTGCTGATGTTCGTGTAACCGGCTCCTACGCAGGTCATCAGCACTTTCTCTGCTCCTTTCCTCTCGTCTTCGTCCCATCTCTGCGGCTCGATCTTGAACATGATCTGAAAGAAGTCCCGAATGTGCCGAAGGAACTCGATCCTGCAAGACACACATCGCCTTCTCTTACTCTATCGCAAAATCATTGTGATCCACTCAACATACCACATCATCTAAATCAGATATGGGCTGAAAAACACCAAAGCAAAAGGTGACCAATACCAATCATGAAAAGCGAACAACATGGCTGAACATTCACAAGGAGAGTTCATTGGCCTTTCAAACTCAAACAAAAAGCGTAACCCCTCTCTCCTTCTCATACACGTCATAGACCTGCAGCCAATCGTCTATATAGTTGTGAATTAGGGACAGGGATCATTAGGGCAGGCCGAGCTCCCTGCGTCAGGAATGACCGTGACCCGGGACATTGTGTGCACACTGTAAATATAGTGGCAAATTAAAACATTTGAGACAAATGGGGGGGGGGGAAGAGACGACACACACACGAAAAGGTCACTGTAGTAAATCATTAAATGAGAAAACATGGTAAATTTATATAAACAAAAACTTGCCCTGAATGCATTTCCTGAGATAAAAAAAAAAAAAAGAAAAGCAAATGACGTAGGCTGTGACTAGCCGTCCGGATGCAACTCAAATTCACCCAATCGGATCTCACTCGCTGACACAGGAAGCATTGTGTTGGCACCGCCAATGTTCAGTTATCATAGTACTGTACTTGATTAGGACACAGCACCGGTACCATGATAACTGAAAATGGACAGTTCACTGTCCGTGGGAGGGCGAGTTTGCTCCAGCATCCAGGAAAACCACAACGGTGTCTCATAGCACAAACATGGGTTACATCCAACCTGAGAAACATCAAATCATAATGCTTTTCAAATGTACTAGATCAGTGCTGTTCAACTATATTACATCAAGTGGCCTAAATAGGAGAATCTGGTGTAATGTCTGTTGTGGCCATGCATGTGGGAGGCCTTAGGGGACCAGCCAACGTTATTTTTGTGACAGGTTCCTGATCAGTAGGTCTGACCTGAAAATGACCCGCCTGGCTCTAAATTATTACATGCTTATTACACCGATACCCACCTAGAAAATCATTAATAGACGCAGAATATTAAATTTCAAATGACTTGTTACCGGTTCAAAGCTTCTGTCTAGATAAATAGTCCATCTGAACTACAACATAGCAGGACCGGTCTAGTCCCCTTCACACAGGCACTTTTATGCAGGAATTTCACATCAATTAAATGGGAAAGCCGAAATCCCGGGTAGATTGATGCAGCAATCTAGTATAATTAGAGGCCTAGTACAATTTCTGGAAAATTACCCGCAGTGGGACAAACCCCCAAGAACCTTTTAGGATGGTAGATTTAAAAAGGAGTGTAGTGTTTTGAGTCTTACTTTGACAATAGTATATACACTATGCTTTTCCCAAACCGTTTTCTGAATTTTTCATACTTTTCCAGGTCTGCAAATGAGTGCCTTTACATTCCAATTTCAGACATGCACAACAACTATTTGCCGATTTGCTTTGTCCAGTAGTATCATTACTAATTAACTGGCATCCTCATGGAGGCTATTAAACATGTAGATAGGCCAGGATTGTCCTTTAAAAGATCCCACAGCCTTTAAATTCTTCTTTTATCAATCCATTAAACCTTCTGAAGCTCAAAGAATAGATCTCATTGATTAAGATTAATAATAAAAGCGCTAGGTTTCATTTTATGCAAGTGTTTTTCTGAGTACAATTCATTTGACTCTTTCCAAAGCCGTTTTTCTCTGTAGTGTGATCGAACACTAACTGTCCATAGTCAACACAAAAGCCCAAAACTATGTTTAATGTTTGGATAATGCTTAAATTTCTGTCTCCAGTACAGAACTTGTCTTTTAAAGCTATTAGCATTGGCTACGATTTTGGTCCCATTTATCAGCACTAGAGAAGCGCTGGTCATCTCTCAACCGCTCACTAACGGACTCGACTTGTTTGTTTTATAAAAGTCAGGTGGGCAAAGGTTGGTGGAAAACGTTTCCCCCCTTTTCCGAGTATGGTGATGTTTACGCCACTTTTTCCTCTGATGAGCGAGCGCTTTGCGTCAACACGTAGAGGAGATAAGGGGAGGCGAGGAAGAGAAACTGACTCACGTGTACGGAGAAAGGGGACCTAGAAGGGCTTTGGACACATCTTGCTGGCCTAGAATCATGTACAAGAGAGACAAGCTCTGATTGGCCGAATCCACACAGCCACCCTGGAAGTGAATATAAATCAGGTTGATTATAAAAACAGCAGTCGTCATTTTACTACAAGACATACACACACTAGAAAACCTTATATATATATAAATAAATAAACACTAACCACAATATAATGGAAATAATACATGCGAACCAAATTCAAAAAAGCCAAAAACGTTAATTTAAGGAATAAAGAAAAAAGTTACGTTTCCAATTTTTTTAATCATCAAAGAGAATTACGTTTTATTTATTAATCAGCTCATTTTTAGTGTAACATCCTATTGAAATGACACTTTTTAATAATAATAAACAGTTAAGCATGAATTAATTAATGCTTCAGTTTTCAGAAGCATAATACTAAAAACACAAAATAAATTACAATGTACGCAACAGTTTAAAACAAACAAAGCGAATCAATTTTTAAATTATTTTTTTAATAATTGTTTTTTGCTCCAGTGTGTCCTGAATTTCGGTTTCAGCCAAGAATTTTCATTTTGGTGAAATCACAACACTAAAGGCCACAACTGGGAATGTGTGTAATAACCAAGAAGCACAATCCAAAAAGAACCACTTTCTTTATGTCTGCATAGTAAAGCACACACACACACACACACACACACACACACACACACACACAACTGAGTGTCAAAACGATACTGCAGTTATAATGGCTGGTAGAATGTTACCACCACAAGCAACTTATTAAATTTACACCAAATGTAGTCGATCAGCTACTCATTTACATACAAATGGTATCACTGAGCTAAACAACGTTTAAGGCGAACGTGTGATAATTTAGCCATGCAGCGGAATTGGTAGCTTCCCTTACCGGTTAGCCACATTAACCAAAACTAAAGCAGCATCACATCAGTTATGTAACATCTCCAGGCAAAAAGCTGAGTTATAAAGAGGCCACGTCTTGAGTGATGTTCAAGTCATGACGTTTTACTATTCTAATAGGTGGAGGAACGTTGGACGCCTTGGCAATGGCATTTCCCCCATTACTGCGAACGTTAGAGCCTTGTGTCGGGACACAAGGACTCGTCTGGCCTCGACTGTTCACGTGTCCCGCTTAGTGTTTCTGCAAGGACATCTGTTCAGCCTGCAGATAACTGATTCACTCATGTAATCATATAAAGGAACGGAGGCTTCGTTGTTGACACGAGCTTATGCGCCACCAACAGAATTCTGAAAAAAGTGATGGGCTCAAGAGGGAAACTCTGAAGAAAAACAAGCTAACCCAAAAAGATCAACAATGAACACACCTTAATAAACCAATTTAAGGGAATACACAAAGTATCAAAATAAAAACAATTTACAAATTATTTCAAATCAAAGAGGATTACGTAATTATTCGTTTTTGTTTCATTTATTATCAGCTCATTTTTAGTGTAATGGCCTACTGAAAGGACTCACTTTTCAATAATAAAAGTTTTTTTTTTTTTACTCACTTGTGGTTAAGGTAAGCATGATTTAATTAATGCTTTTCACTTTTTTTTTTTTACTAAAAAAGTACAAAATAAATGGCAATTTATGCAAGAGTTTAAAACAAGGCTAATTAATAATAATAATAAAAAAGAAGCATAATACTAAAAATAAAAAATTACAATGTATGCAACAGTTTAAAACAAAAAGCGAATCAATTTTAAAATTATTTATATTGTCATGAATTTCGGTTTCAGACAAGAATTTATTTAGGTGAATCACAACTCTAAAGGCCACAACTGGGAATTTGTGTAATGACCAAGCACCACAATCTAAAAATAATCACTTTCTTTATGTCTGCATAGTAAAGCACACACACACTCGTCTTCAACTCACTGAAGCCATCTCATAACTGCATATCTTTCTTATTAATCTCACTAAAGTTACTGAATAACATGTTAGAAGGTTAAATAACTGAATACTACGCTTGGACTTTTAAGGCATTAAAATCAACTCAATATTATAGCAAAGACACAACAGTACTTGTGAAAAGTGGTCCGTGTCTCTGTGGTCAAAGCATCACGAACTATTTCTAACTGCCCAACTGCTCTCAACCTCTGTAATATTACAATATTAATATCTGAAGTCAGTTAAGACTATGATTATGTTTATTTCGATGTTACATTACCGTGGTCCAGTATACACAGTGACTGAAGCTGAAAACTGCACACTGTCCCAGTGCTCCTTTCCATCCTCTGGATTTACCGTACAACTAACTGAGAACTGAAAACTCTTCAACTGTAGCAATATCACATATCTGGAGCTTAAGATCCAATAACACCACAGCTTAATGCTGATGAGGCACACCTAAAACAGGACGGTGGAAAAGTCCCAAAGATCCTGAGCCATAAAAATCCCTCCCCCCTACACTTGCGCGCAAAATACATTGCGAGTATAACATGACGTTCTAGGAGTACGTTCTTAACCTCTGTTACATAAACCACAGCCATGATTCTCTGTGTGATGGAGAGAATTTACTAACCCACTGCCCTCATGGTCCCTGCGACATCCCTCATTTATCTGTTTATCAGCTACGCTAAAATTGAATTAGACGCCCTTCACAATGAGCTTCAGTGTTGAGTCTGCATCATGCCATGAGACCGTCCGAATGGTTCAGCCAAAAAAAAAAAAGCCATACTGAATGAAGTCAGTGACAGCCGCATGCCAGAACCAGACAGCTGAAATCTACCTGAATGGTAAGAATGGAAAGGATGCAGATAAGTGCAGTTAAAAC
>JAOUQW010000028.1:2943479-2956747 GCA_028565825.1 Olivaichthys viedmensis | reverse complement strand
ACATCCAGTTGAACAACCAGAATCACTCAATCAAGAGTCAGGGTTGTTTGAATTTACAGCACAAATTCCCAGTAGACGAACGCAGGCTACAGCCAAGAAGCTAAGCAAGTGTAACATTACTCATCAGATGAAAAGTTAGCGTACCCAGAGATTTTGGACAACATCTCTGTTGAATTGGGTTTAGGACAAAGTGATTCTGGTTGTCCAAGATGGCGGCCCCCATAATGTTGGAGTGTTCAGCTACCCAGTGAGGGTTTGTTCATTTTTATATATATTACATAATACAAGTCATACTGTGTCCTGAACCAATTTCAGCAAGCCTGTGTTGACATTACTGAAGAAATGGATGCTCATCGAGGAATATATTTATCGTGTATAGGCATATACAGTATTTACAGAAAAGACTTTAGGTGAGATAGACGTCCATTACTTGTTAGCTATATTAGCCACGTAGTTCCAGTGCAAAACTAAAGAAGCGAATGTCAGACAGCAAGCATGTCTTGGCTGATTAACTACACTTGGGGTGGGTGGAAAATTGTGCACATTCGATTTGTCTCCGAACCATTCCCTTTAACCTTCATCTTAAATGGCCTACTTATATTGAAATCACACTGACAACTCACGATGGATTGTTAATGACATCATTGAGAGCCTCCTTCAGGCCCTTAATCTCCATTCTGTTGAAGTGGAGCACAACGGCCGCTCCCTTGGTTTTCATGTGAAAATGTTTCTTACCGAGGAAATCCTTCTGGGGACTCCAGTCATACAGTCTTGTATTAGGAGCGAGAGTTTCTGGGTTTTTCGCCTGTGTATCGCCACAAGACCTGTGATCAGACACAGGATTCAGGTCTGAGGGAACTAGTGTACGGTTATTTATACTGTATTAATACCAAATCAGTAAAGATATCAAAACATTTAGTCTTGGGGAAATAAGCCATCATTAATTTGCCCAAAGAATTTTGAAATAAATGAACAACTCTACTGCACACAGGTCTTGTAGGTGGCTTTTGGCTGTTAAAACCCTTGAAAACCAGATTTCGACAACATTCTTTTCTTTCTGGCTGCATTCCGACGGGCCGGTTAAGGAAGAGACGGCCAATGTGAAATTAGCCTTATAATGTAAAAATCAAGCATTCTCCGGTCTTTTACTCAAAATTAAGCACATGCGCTGACACATTGTGCAGAGCAACAGATTGGCTACAGTCATAAATTATATACCTACAAAGTGACCAGATAAAATTGCCAATGAGTGTAGCTGCAAGGTAGGTGTACCTAATAAACTGGCAACTCAGTGTATAATACATTATAATCCAAGAAAATACAATCATAATAGTGTGATTAATGATGTACTACTCTTAGGCACTACACTGGAATTCTGATGGTGTAAGCTTTGAGAAACCATCAACATACATGGAAAGCAATGCATTACTCTGATTGCCTTTAATAGGGCACACATTTTAGCTGACTGTTATAGTTAGATAACTTTGACCTTTTGCGGAGGTTCCCAGGTCTACTACTCTTCTGTCTCTTTCTGCAGTAACTTGTAGAGTCTGTTTAAAACATTTTCAGTTGACAAAGAGTTAGAAAAATATCATAAACACCGATAACAATAATTGGATGTAATGGGACCAACTACTCATCAAACAATTCTGTTCTTCATTTTGTGTTCTAGTTATCTTGGTATTCAGATAAATATTATTATTTCGCATCTCTCAAAGATTTAGCTTTGAACACTTACTCATCTGCTGTACATTATGCCTTAGCACTTAATATAAGAAATAAAGGCGTGGAAGTTAGAGATACAGTACAAATAAGACAAATGATGTGAAAATAAGCCCTAAGAGAGTGAATACCATGGTTTGGGAATGAGATAATCAACAAGCACATATGGATGTGATGTTTGGTTGTCCACATATTTTTGGCCATGCAAAGTTAGTGTACCTGGACTGACAAAAAACCTAACCGAGACTTCCTCAGCCTGAAACTGTTCAGAAAGACAATCACTGCGTCTGCTGCCTCCATCATCAGCAGTAAACGTCAATACTACACTGAATTTTAATATTACATTGAAACTACTGCGAAATATCAGAATGGATTTAAATATCTTTACCATAGAGCACCTCTGCATATTCCTAATAGACACCCAAAGAAATGACAGTAAGGGTTCAAACCCTGATCGGCATGTGGCACCAGGAAGTGGCACGTGTCAACCGCCAGTGGAACCTGCCACTAATATCTGCATACCATCTTGGATTAAATGAACTGACCGCTTACACGGCACTAGGTCAAAGAATATCGGGCTGGTGCAAGTTGACCAACTCGTGTTTGCTTTACGCACGGGTAATGTACACAAACCGTAGGGCTGATGTCATTTTAGCAGGCAATACTACCAGTGGAAATAGAGGCTACATAAAAACTCACCAGATGAATGCTAAATTATGAATACGTTTGAATATGAATGCGTTTTTTTAGTGAGCTTAACAGTTTCGGTTTAAACAGGTGGCTGTAAAATGACTAAAAGCTCCTATAATCCGAACCATTTGAACACATTTACTGTTTGGATTTATTTTATTTTTTTTTAAACCTCCATCTTACCTATTTGGCTTGCAAAACAGTGATATAACTAATCTAATATTAATAAAATGAATGTATGCAAATCACCCGACCCACAGGCAAAAAATATCAACCTGCGACTCCGGGTTAAAATTACCGGTGTTATTCTGTAAAAAAAAAAACCCTGCACTTTTTGTATTCAGGAAAAAAGTTAAAACATAACAGCAATTACATAACATGCAATTGCTTAACATGCAAATTAAATTTTCCCAAGTACTTGAGTTTCTTGAATTATTATTAATTATGTCTAATAATCTTTTTTTTTAAATTACTTTTTTGGCCTATCGTGATATCATATCGTTATCGTCTGGATAGTGGAAAATATCGTGATATGAATTTGCGCTCATATCGCCCAGTATACTTTTTTAAACCTGTACTTATAAAACAGAAAAGCATGCGCATGCAAGTACTTGAGTTTCTTGAATTATTATTAATTATGTCTAATAATCTTTTTTTTAATTACTTTTTGGCCTATCGTGATATCATATCGTTATCGTCTGGATAGTGGTATCGTGATATGAATTTGGGCTCATATCGCCCAGTATACATTTTTCACCCTGTACTTATAAAACAGAAAAGCATGCGCATGCATAGGAACACAAAGTGAGAAATCATTGTTTATTTTAGTTTTTTACTTTTTGCAGGAAATTTATGTGATCTGTGTAACCCAGGCCGACCGCTGGACCGATGCCGGTGTTGGCAGCTGCCCACAGAGCCTTTCTAGAGCATTTCCAAATAGGAACCTCAGACTGAGATTAAATGGCAGGTTCAGTTTCTGTGCCAGGAGGTCGCCGAACATATTCATGGGATCTGTCAAAAGCACATCAAACTGTTCCTTTCTCCACTTCTCCAGAAGATCTTCACGTGCAAAAAGCTTCCGATACACTACTCGATTCTGCGCTGTCATCATGTCAATAATTTCATTAAGCTTCAGTAAAGCCTGGATCATGGTGTCATTTTGCAGGTCATACATCCAGTACTTCATAAATCTTTCCAAGTTGTCAATAACATCCTGCTTGGTGTGGGGCACCTGTATGATTTCCACATTGTAGCCCAGAGACTGAGCTGTCTTTACAGATGTTATAGCACTGTGGGTAACAATCAGGTCACAGTGTGTCCTCTCGCTATAAGCTCGTCTATGATGACTTTGAGGTTGAGCCAGTGGCTGAATTCCGCATACCAGACGAGAGGATCTTCCCTGCTGTCGCACACAGCGGAGTCTGGCTCAGACCGAGCAGGAGCAGAAGGCAAAGAGCAGCTCTCTCACATGCACTCATGATGGCTGAACGATCAGGTACTTGGGAAAAAAAACCTTTTTTTTGTCCATTTCATAGGATCTCTCATTTCAGCGCATTATAAAACCTTTATATCTTTGTTCTGTCAATTACTTTAGCGCACTGTAAGATGCTAAGGCTTTAAAAAGGTGACAGTCTTATTGTTACTTTTTGGACCCTGAACTAGCAGAACTTAAACCCAAAAAGTACTGAACGCCCCCATTCTTTTAAACAGTTAAACAGTCACCACTGTAGAACCGCAGGATTTCATTATCTTGCATGGGAAGAAATGAGGTTTACATGATGTTCGTCATACACAGGAGCTTTTAATAGTAAAAAAAAGAAACATCAGTAGTGAATTCAGTTTTGTAATTTACTTATATGTATGTACATTGCACTCATTCTGAGCATATTCTTAATGCATAAACCTTCGCTGAAGTCACACCACCTCTGTACACTATAAACATGAAAGGAATGGTTCATCGAGAAATCAATTTTACACAATTTTCCCTTTACCCCAAACGTAATCGATCCGCCAACACGTTTGGGGTCCGACATTTTCTTTCTTTCTTCCTTCAGTTTTGCACTGGAGCTACGCGTAGCTAAAAGTTAATATCTAAATAAAGGTCTATATCACACAAAAGCTTTTTCGTAAATATCTGCCTCAAACCACATCCAGTTGAACAACCAGAATCACTCAATCAAGAGTCAGGGTTGTTTGAATTTACAGCACAAATTCCCAGTAGACTAACGCAGGCTACAGCTAAGAAGCTAAGCAAGTGTAACATTACTCATCAGATGAAAAGTTAGCGTACCCAGAGATTTTTGACAACATCTCTGTTGAATGGCTCTCTTGCTAGATTTAGCATTATTAGGAAATCTGTGGTTATGTACAAGTCTGCTCAATGGTTTTCTTGTTATTTTCCACGACACACCACTTGATTGTGGGAGGTTTAGTGATTTCACGATGCACCACCGGAAACAACAAAATGTCTCACAGCAAGCAAACCTGACCTAGTACTGTGCTAACAAATTGGCTACTTGGAGGATCACATTTACATTAGTTTTACAACACACCCCACCTCACCAAGCTGGAATTGTACCGTGGGCTTTATGCAGATGATGATATAGTTCACTTAAATTTGTGAATATGAACTGCTAGTTTATAGAAAAGTTCAAATCAAAGGAAAAAACAACAAAGTGTCTTAGTAAGAACAGCTTTAATGTGCCTTGGCATAAATTCTACACGTCTCTGGAACTGTACTGGAGGAACTCATGGAGAACCGTTCTTCCAAAAGATATTCCTTCAATTGGTGTTTTGATGATGGTGGTGGAGAGCCGCTGTCTAACACGTCGCTCCAAAATCCCCCATTAATGTTCAATTTGGTCGAGATCTGGTGACTGTGAAGACCATAGCATATGTTTTACATCATTTATCACCCATCTGTAGCTCTAGTGAAAAACTAAAGAAGCAAAGTTCAGACCCTGAAGATGCCTGGGCAATCAACTACGTCTAGGGGTATAAAAAACCCACAAATGTTTACATTAGATTTTTCGCTGAACCATTCCTTTAAGTCATCATAGCACTGTCATCATGGCAGTGTTACAAAGATTATTAACCTACATATGACCACTATGACAGACACTATGTACTGTCTTTTAATGTAGTGTTCTTAAAGCACCAACATGAAAGACTGAAGATGGTTACTGGATTAACAATAATCATCAAATCCCCAACTTCAATCTATAAAAAAAATTAAGCCCTCTCACTTGGCAAATCCATGATGAATGAACAAACTTTTAGAGGCTAAAATCCAGTCACAAATAAAAAAAGGTTTTGGGATGACCCTGCTGAAGAATGACGAAGGGAAACATTCGTATGTTTGTACATCTGCTTTCAGGTGCAGCTGTTTCATTTACACATGATCTTATCTTTCCCCAAAGCTAGAGGTGGAACGATACGGAAAAATTCATAATAACAGCACAATCCAGTATCACGGTTTTCAGTAGATCGCGGTATCTGCTCACAACTTCACATTTTTAAAGAAGCCATTGTAAAACCACTGCAGTGGCGGTTCAAAGTTTAAATTATTCGGTTATTATAAATATAAACAGATTAAGAGGATCGCTCTTACCCTTCAGCAGTTTATGAAAACAATGCGGAAATACAGTTTTCTCTGGTTACCACCTGGTACGTAACTCGCTTTTAGTCTATTAAAAAAAAAAAAAGTAAAAAAAAAAATTTTGCACTTGGAAGCAATGTTTTTTGTGATCTATATCATCTATATATTGTATTATATCATATTTCAGATTTCTATACCGCCGCATGGTCTCACCCCTACACACTGTTCTTGAATTTTTTTTTGACCTCAGTTTTAACACTGTGAATTTAATATGAACTTAGCAGCCTTTACTAAAAAACAGGAGTTAAATCTTTTTTCCTGTGATGCCTTAGTAGACCTGGATGACATCGTCCCACTCCTTGATGGGCCACACGCCGTTCTCCTGAACATTGGCCGGCGAGCTCTTCCAGTCCCAGGCCTTTACTGGAACGTTCCATTCCGACCCGTAGTTGGCAGTCACGTAGTCCAGGGTCTCGCAGGGCACTTGGACCTTCAGCTCCAGCAGCTCTGTCCAGCACAGGCTGAACCGGGGGAAGACGTACCTGCAAGAGACAAAGCCACACACTGTATTATGTGATGCACTGAGGATTTGAAGTGGCTGTAGTGTTGATTTGATTCTTGGGTGATATTCCACACGACTGCACGGAGTCTCACACGTAATCATTTGAAAATCATGCAGGGGTACTTTAAGGTTCTGTGCTAGTGGCCACAAGGTTGTAAATTCAAATCCCAGGGTTGCCAGAGAGCCATTGGCGTCTCCGTGGCATTACTCTCTCTCCCCAGCCAATCGTGGGAATCTGTGAGCTCATGTATACGGAAGAGGGCAGTTAGTGCTCTCCTCCAAGTGTGTTCAGCTGCCCTGTGATGTTGCATGAGCAGCAGTTTGGAAGGTTGCGGTGGCTGGGTACATGTGTCTCGGAGGAAGCATGTGTTAGCCCATCAACGGTATGATTGTCAGTGTTTGGGAGCCTGGGGCACGTTCACAAGCTTATGCTGCATGGACTGCAGCTGGCAGGACTGGACAGAAAAAAATTCTAAGATACTGGCAAAATATTGTTAAATTTCTGTTATTCTAGGCAGCCCCTCTATTTGAAGAAGGTGTTGTTTTATGTACCCTTGATGACCATCTATGAATTGTGAAGGAGATGGTACATGTAAGCTAGTACTTTTTATATATATATTCCCTGTAAAATACTGCATGTCTTAGACGTCTATACTTCTATAAAATATTTTTAAATACTATTGCTTTTCCTCTAAATTCAAATAAAAGTATTAAAATGTGTGTGTGTGTGTGTGAGGGGGAAGAGGACATAAAAAACAAATACCACAATACAATTGAACGTAATTATAGAGATATGCATGATTCCGTCTAATCTCCTAAATAAGTGAATTAATTCCGCCATGCAGTGCAGTGAATCACGAATAAAAAGGACACTTGCTTGAATTTCTTGCCGCTCTTCGCCTGAGTGCCTCCGTTCCAAACAATGTCGCCGTCCTCATAGAAAAAGAAGATGTCCAGTTTTATGTCCAGGCCTTGGAAGGAGAGCTCGAGACTGTCCTCTATCTGCATGTGAGACACATCATTGGTCAGTGTATTAGAAGCCAATAGTCTGGCCCCAGGTCAGTTGATTCGCTTCAAGACGGGGTTCAACTCACAAGCAATTCGAATCCGCTTCACTATTTATCGTTCAGTCAAGCAAAATGAATGACTATTTATTTCAATAGTTATTCTTTCCAAACGACACTATCATTCTTCCAAAGAGTACACACACTGTTGTAACATTCTTCCAGTATACAGCAGCATTAAATATTGACGGAGGAACAACAATTACTAGTTTGACATCATTTTGTCTTTTATTATAGACTAAATTTTAACAATGACAAAATCAATAAGAGCTTAAATACGGTCATAGGCAATTGAATAATCTTATATATATATATATATATATATATATATATGCAAAATGCAGTTCTATTATGTAGCACGGTCTAATAGAAAATTAAGATTAATAACTCATTGCTACAAAGTACAAACTAGATTTGCAGAGCTCTACTGTCTAGCCTTCACAAAAACCTACTAGAACATATAAAATCCTGAACAGACTATAGGCAAGTATAAATGGTTCCTTAAGCCATCTCCAACATCTGCATTTTTTATTTTTCATACATTGCCTGAAATCCAGGAACCGTGAATCATCTCCGTTCACTAGGGCCCGTTTTGCAGATAAAAATCGGTCAGCACTAATGTTCCACATATTGTCAAACATATTGTAGTGCTCTAGGGGGTGCTAATGTCACTAACAAGTGATATTTCCTGCGTGTGAACACATTTGGTTTTGTAAGGTGCAGTCATTGCTGTATTGGATGACCGTGACCATCGCTTTGAGCGGCGTCTTGATGATAGGGTGAAGCTTTAGACAGTTTTTTAGACAGCACTAGCCATATAACAGACCATATCAAATTATATCGGCTGATATTATCGCTTATCTGCATTTTTTAGCTCCTTAAAATTGGTATCATTGACAAAACGTTTGTACCAATCTCATCCTAATTTGGATATTCACTGAACTGTTCAAGTTTCTATTTTAAGGAATTCCCCAGGTCAGTTAGGTAACAGGAGTGCGAATTCCCACCAGACATGTCTTGCCTTTCCAAACTTGTGTTTGAGGGAAAGTCCAGCCCTCTGAAAGGCCTGTGTGATGTCATGCCTGTAGTCTTTGATCCAGATGCCCAGGTCCACATCTTTACTGTAGGGAATGATGTTACATTGCCGGAACCAGCCTATGAAATGAAAATCACGAAAATGAACATCATCATATCTGTGGTCTCGACATGGGCGTCTCATGACATTTGCCATATTCGGGGCTTCCAGTTGGAAGGTAAGCAAGGTCACTGGCAAGATCTAATCTAATGTCAGAAATACTATTGTAGTATCTCTTAGAGATAATGTACATGATCATTTACACACAGACATGGCCAAAAGTCTTGGTACCCTTCCACTTAAATAGAAAACATTCCGAAGTTGAAACTGTACTGTACGTTTTGCTCCAAAATGCCTTGACAGCCTTATGATTTCATGACGCAGCAAAGCAACCCCAAAACATCAGTGAGCCTCCTCCATGTTTCACGAAACAAAAACAAATCAGCAGCGTGACGACTTTTCTCCATTTAAACTGGCCGAATAAGTCGATTATAAGATCGAAGACACCTGTAATACCGATTAAAAGATAACAGTCTGCTTGAAGTATTACTACAATACAAATTATTTCTTAGAACTTCTAAAAGGGTAACAATAATATTGTCCAGGCCATTTTAGAATGTTTATATATAGAGTAAGCAATAATCCTTCACAGCTTTTTTTTTTTTTTTTGTGTTCCACTGCAAACCAAAGACATGCATGTATGGATGACAAAAGATCTTTTCATTCCAACACTTGTCAGGATGAACGGTGATTCATTTGAACAAAACGCAAGGGTACCAATATTTTCAGCCACGCCTGTATGTGACCACTTTTGCGGATGATTAACGTTCAGGTCTGACAATGGACAGCTCTATTCACCAAGACAAGTGCCACTGCTCAGCCAGAACGGGACGTCGATCCCAGCGAGAACTCGGGCAGCGAGGTGGAGGAGACTCTTGGCCTTCATCCTGAAGTCCATGGCCTCTGGTGACGGATCGTCTGGGTACAGCTGCGCACAGAGACACGTCGTTATTACTTGGTAGGCAGCAGGAGCATATAGTAGTCTGAGTGAGAAGTCCGAGTGCACTACTTCATCAAAAGCTACCACAGTGTTGTCAAATTATATTTCTCCAACAAGAATACATTACTGACGGCCGTGCTGATGACATGGAGATCTCGTAGACGACAGTACTGAGTCAATATCAATGTTAAAGCTATAGTCAGCAATTCTGGCAAAGGTTAGCTGAAGGTAGCTGTTTGAAACTCTAATCCAGACATACACAGACCCTGTTTTTAGTGCTCCCTCCAAAGCCGAGGTTCTGACGAGGTCAAAGGTCGATGAGGACGAAGTGGGAGCTTTCTGAACTGACAGGCATGATTGACAGGCGAGTAGATATTGCATGCAAGTCACATTCGTAAATAAAGAAACATACAGTAAATTTGAGAAAGGTTTACATTTTTATATTTTTATGTTATTTGTTTTATATATTTGTCAGCGCGATTTCGTGGAATAACGTCTTGCTGACAGGACCTACTTTTAAATGAATAGTACGATTTTTCATGTAGTTATTTCATTGAGCATTGAACAGTACAGAAAGCTGAATAACAAAAATAGCAAGAAGAATATCCAGTGCGTTCTGAATTTCGGTTTCGGCCATGAAATTTCATTTCGGTGTTATCGCTACTTGGGTAGTGTCTCAGTTTTCAATCATCCTACAAAAGGCAAGAGTAGATTTGCTTGCTGATTAGCATTATTCAGTTATATTATAAACTAAGTACAAACTTTGGCCATGAAATTCCATTTCGGTGCATCACTACTTGGGTAGTGTCGGAGATTTTATGAGCCAACTGGAGGCAAGAGTAGATTTGCTTGCTGATTAGAGACAGAAATACTCAAGAAAGAAACCTGGTAGAAGGCCGCTGCTTCTCGATATCTGCACTCCAAAAAGTGGCTGTTGGAACGTTCGTTCAGGAAGCGAGAGACGTTTTTGGGGATTCGCACGTCGAGCCCGTCGAGAGCGGTCAGAATGAGATCCGGCCTGAAACGGAAACCAAGTAAATTTACTGAAAAGTATTTCAGCTTCTTTGTCGAGTGGCATGATTAAATCTCCACATGCCTTTTATTATTAGTATTATTGTACAGCAAAATGCACTTTGAGAGGAAAAGGATAATTGAACACTATATATTTAACTGAATAATTATGCAAACAATTAGCCAAGACGCGTCTGTCTCACCCAAAGCCTTTTTAAATAAAACACAAGCGCAAATCTTCATATATCTGTTTTAAATGACATTGTTATGCTACATAATCTACATTTGGGATAAGTAGAAAATTGTGTAAAAAAAATGTTTTTGCCATTCCTTTCATTTTCGCTCCATTTTAATGCTTGGAAACTGGAACATTTTCTGCCACTTCTTTAAAATTCTCAAGTGGAGGGAAAAAAAAGGCGCTTTTATAATATGACAAGTCACAAGCATCTTTTTATTTATCTCTGTATCTAGTTTAATAATGTCCCCCCTCTCTCTGCGTGTATATTCGGTACCTGTTGTAGGCACCGGCGTAGCGGCCGAAGTCCAGTTGCCTGAAAGGAGCGAAGGTGCGGTCCACGCTGCCTCGGAGCCTCAGCGGCCCGTGCCACAGGTAGTTGCCGCTACGTTCGTACAGCACGACCACGTGCACCAGACGGCCGTTGAAGCGGAACAGCAGGTGCAGAGGGATCTCACGGCCAGACAGGTCGTCCATGCTGACCAGCCTGGGGTCTTTACCCCTGATCTCCAGCAGCTCCAGGCCCCGCTCCTCTGCTGCCTCCAGCAGGCCGGCCTGAGAGAGTGACAGAGTGAGGGCACAGTTAGCACTCTCACACTTCTTACACTCTTCCAGTTGATGTGGTGGACATCTTTCATCCTTCCATGATCACTAGCTTCCCTCACTGTCTGTTCTGCTGTCACCTGCAAATGTCAATGTCAAATGTCCCCTGACCAAGTATACAACCATGCACCACGAGTTATTAGTCTAGCGATTTTATAACTGCGTGTATAAATGCGTGTTCACTTTTGCACTTCATACTTAATGTCTTTTATTCAAATTGACCTATTTTTTTTCCCTTTCATATTTTGAAGTTTAATTTGTTTATTTAAAAATGAGATTACGTAGCCTAACAATGTCAGTTGATGCAAGTATATAGAGATTTGGGCATGAACTTGGGGGGGGGGAGAAAAAAAAGGAGACACAGACATCCATTACTTGTTAGTTAAATTAGCCGTGTAGCTCCGGTGCAGATGTAGAGAATCAAATGTCAGGCACCGAACATGCACTTGGCTGTAAGTGGAGAATTGTGCACATTTGATGTTTTGCCGAACCACTCCTTTAAATGCATTATTAGCTTTATTCAGTAATGAATGGTACACATCGGAGAACGCCACGACAAACCATATCTAGTGCAAGAACACTACCGTGTTTTCATCAAACCTAAAAACAGAGCATAAGCAACACAGGTGCAATGATTCATTCACCCAGCTGAAATCCTTACATCGTATTTCCAGAGGTTTCCGAGCAGGCCGAAGGTGACGAAGTCCCTGTTGGTGCACAGAAAGATGCAGTGAGGCTCCTTCATCTGGCTGTCTTTGAGCAGAACGGCATCCTGGGAGAGCAGGCTCAGGGAGGCTGTGTCCACCAGAAACACAGGCAGGCTGAACTTATGGGCCAGCCCCAGAAACTTCTTCACTAAATGCTGCGATCGGTCCAACACCGGAGCAAAGGAGTATATTGAAGAACAAGAAAATCACAGGTATAAACATCTATAGAACATTTTCACGAGCATTAGAACAGTCTGTCAGTCGGTGTAAATAAACAATGTGTCACGCTTCACGGTGTTATGATCATAATCTTATGCTGATAGTTTGACTCACCCATTGTGCATCCTTCCCTGACAGGTAGCCTTTACCACTCGGGGCTTGAAGTCCGTGCTACGGAAAGAACACGCGTTAAAGAAACGGTTCATTGAAAAATGAAATGTACACAAGTCGATCAGCCAAGAAATGTTTGGTATCTGCTTCAGTTTTTTTTTTTTGCTTCTTCAGCTTTGTACTGGAGTTACGAGGCTGATATAGCTAACAAGTAAGGGAAGCTTATGGCTACCAGTTTAGCCTAAATCATACTACACTTGCCTTAAAAGACATCAGAAGACAGCAGAAAATAGTTTACGGTCATTTCTATTGCTCTTGATGACACTTGAGTAAAAGGCAGTCCAGGCAGCCTCAGCAACATCAGCCTCGTAGCTCCAGTGCCAAACTAAAGAAGCAAAAACTTCAGGCACCAAACATGCCATAACTGATCGTTTACATTTGGGATAAGAGGAACACTGTGTACCTTTTTTTTATTTTTGGTTGAACTGTTCCTTTAGCTAAAGTAACGTAACTTAACAACGCCCCATTCAAGTCGCTCAAGGACAGCTGACCCGTAACCTTTATTATTGATGACTGATCTCGATCGTGGTACTTTAGAATAGAATAGAATAGAAAGCTCCTTTATTGTCACATATACAAGTACAGTACAGTGAAATTGATTCTTCATATCC
>JAOUQW010000028.1:2927411-2941947 GCA_028565825.1 Olivaichthys viedmensis | reverse complement strand
CATGCGCACTCCAAGCTTCGGGTTTCAAGTCTTCCTACCGTTCTGCGCATGCGCACTCCAAGCTTCGGGTTTCAAGTCTTCCTACCGTTCTGCGCATGCGCACTCCAAGCTTCGGGTTTCAAGTGTTACTACGCCCGTGTAACCTCGCGCGTCTTCCTACCGTTCTGCGCATGCGCACTCCACTTTTTGCGGTTGCTTCGCAACTAAGCGCGTGTGCCGATGACCGTTATTTTACAGTTGCAGCTTTCAAACGCACGCCATGACTACAGCAGCACTGCGAGTAGCTAAAGTAGCTATCGACAGCTAGCACTCTTGTTCCTTAAAAAAAACAAAAACAACGCCTTTGAAATGAATTACTGGAAACGTAACATATTCGTTTGACACTCGGCTAACTTACTCATCGGAACAGCATGTAATATCAGTCAATGTTATTCCGGGGCAGCTAGAGATCCTCATATAGAGCTAGCTAGCTCATCATGTCAGAACGCAGCCGGACGGCACGTCGCGTAGGACAAACGCCCGAAACGCGATTTGGAAACAAAAATACAAACAAATACGTAATAACGGTTTTAAATTGATTTATTCACTTTACATACAATACAAAGACATACAATGAAACTTTATTTTGGATTGACAACCGAAAAAAAAAACACGTTGTCCAATAAAACCTTATGCCCGCGCCCGCTGTTGCTATGGCAATGTCCTGCCACAAGATGGCGCCAGCGGCATTTTATTTCTTTTCTTTTCAAACTGAATCCCAAACGACTTTTCTACTCCCTACATATACCATATCGTATGCCCAAACATGTTTACAGTATATAATAAATATAATCGTAGATGTATTAGAATGCAAAATAAAACGAATACAACAACAACAACAACAACAACGTTTGATGTTGCGCAAGTCTTCCTAGTGCTCCTGTTGCTCGATTCTGATTGGTGCTTGAAAATGCCGTTACGTGATTCCATGGCAACGGATCATTCCAAATTGGCTCTGTAAAGGGGAGGAGCATGACGCGTGACGTCAGCCGCCTCTGGCCATGCTCACACAACCAAGACATGCAGTGAAACAGTTATTTGGGTTTAAAGGCTGAGTAGGTGATGGAAAATGGTCCACAGTTTTATTTCTCCAACATGTCTGTGTATGTTGCTCTTTTATAAGCAACATTATGTGGTCTACATTGTTGGTCATGGATGCTTGACACCAACATCACCTGGTGAAGCTCCATGTAGATTAGTGCTCTATATAGGGTGTGAAATAATGTATTCTACAGCATGTGTACTGTTAGAGAACGATATCAGAACGTTCAATAAAGTATTCGACGGCTTCTAAGAAGGTTAGGCTGTGACGTTACAGAAATAACGTTCCTGCAATGTTCTACAAACGTGCTGCAATAATGGTGTGCTTCACACTGTTATGAGAACGTTCCTCGCGCAACGTTCCCAGCTAGACAAATACTCATGGAAAAACGTTTGTATGAATGTTCCTGCAACATTGTTCTCGCTTGTTGGAGCAACATTGTTCTCAGAACATCCAGAAATCTGGACAGATTTAATGTTCTTAGAGCCAAAGGGTTCCTACAACTGTAACGTTCTGCTGAACTTAAATTGTTCTGTATGTTCAATTAGAAGCCATTTGGGATCAGAAAGTCTTTCGTGCAAGATGGCCTGTGCGTTTGGAATTTTTTCGTCAATGGTAAATGATCATATTGTGATAGAATTCAGGTGTGTTACCACGTCATTAATCTGCGAAAGCTGTAAACTGTGTAGTGCTTCTGGGAAGTGTGCTTGATGCCTGTGAAAACAATAACACCGTATGAACGTGTCCTACAGATAAAGACAGTCGAGACTCTGCTTTACTTTTAGTTTTGCGCAAGTACATGAAAGAAAAAAAAAATCAATAATTTACTGAAAGGACAGAACTGACAGGTGTTGATACGCACATACAGTAAATAATGAGATCAAATCAGGAAAAGAAAACAAACAAAAAAAACAATTATGAAAACATCAGTTGAGAGAAAGAATGAAAATAAATTTCCAATGCAGCAGCATTAATGAACGCTGTCTTGATGTCCACATCCAAATAAAATCTGCTTTTTGGTGAACAGGACTTGGTTACAAAAAGTAGAATAACGGGAACCTAAATATATAAAGCAGCATTAAATGGTTTACGTCGTGCAAACGTGTTCCACAGTCTTTTTCAACCTCTTAACATACCGTCGTAAAAAACGTACAGGGTTCATATTTCAAATGGTGAAAGGATTTTTGAGAGTCCAAGGAAAAAAATACCTTGATCAGACAGGAGGTAATCGTCACCCACACTCATAGGCCGTACTCCCACATATACATACATACTAAACACACACACGAAACTAAAAAATGTACACTTTTAAATAAACGTAATACAACAAATCAAAGCATAAAGGACTGGATGTGTCGTACCAGAATAAAGTCAGAAAGAAATCATTACAAAAAGAGAAACAAATTTAACCTAAAAGTTAGAAAGGAAAAAAAAGTGCACTCAGCTAAATTCCCTGATGAAGCCGCTAGAATTCCTTATCGAACAAGAAACTGAAAGAGACAGATAAAAGAGGCAGCTCTCCTCATAGTGGAGAGAAATCTAGGCTGACCAGTCACAGATTTATTTTCCCATGATGCTTCACAGTATTCCAACACTTGGATGATATATTCCCCAGGAAGCAGAAAGCAGGAAGTGGGGTCTTGGGTGGTTCATCGAGGTTGCCCCTTGCTGCTGATTAGGGATGAGTTACAGGGGAAACTAGTCCTAAATCAGCTCGAATCAATGGCCTCGCAGTTCAGTTTTGAGCCAGAGAGCTTAGGCTACGGCGCCATGCTGTTCAGACTGCTGTTTGATCCGGCCAGCCCATTTTCTGCCTTCTGGAAGCTTCTAACCGCACTGGGAACCTGTAAACCCGTCGACAGGCTCAGACCACCACACCACACCTGCAGAACACACACAAAGATGAAGGTAAAGATTCACTGATTCAAATTGGTGCACAGGTCTCAATATTTACAATATGGCTGCATTGATTCAAAAGAGTGTGTAATCCCAGGAGGTGTGGCCTCTCCACCTGTTAGTAACAATAAAGGAGGCGTGGCCTCTGTGCTTGTCAACCTCAGTGAAGGAGGCATGGCCTCTGTGCCTATTAGTCCCAATAAAGGAGGCGTGGCCTCTGTGCTTGTCAGTCTCAATGAAAAATGCCTGGCCTCTGTGCCTATTAGTCTCAGTAAAGGAGGCGTGGCCTCTGTGCTTGTCAGTTCCAATGAAGAGGTGTGGCCTCTGTGCTTGTCAACCTCAGTGAAAGAGGCGTAGCCTCTGTGCTTGTCAGTCTCAATTAGCCTCTGTTCCTGGCAGTCCTAGTGAATAAGGCGTGGCCTCTGTCTGTATATATACTTTATAAAATAAATGTCTTTAAATATGTCTTCATTTATACTCTTTTGTGTATTTATTGTATTGTGCTGCACTTTCCATTCAGTACTTGTGTGTTGCTCCATGATCCTGGAGGCTTGATCTCTCGTCCTACTGTATACTTGTATAAGGATGGCACCGGTGACAATAAAACTGGACTTGACTTGAAATGTAAATTTCCCCCAAGTCAAAAGATTTGACCTTTTCTGATCTCCTGTCCCTCAAAGACGTGTGTACTACGAAATCCTTTCCGTGCTGAATGGAGCTGCTAATAGCACACAAAGTGCATAACCTTCCATTCGTGGCAGGAGACCCAATGGCGCGTAGACAAATAGGTCAGATTTAATTTTACACACCTACATATAGCCCGACCTCATGCACTGCACTGTACTGAATCGCCAAAGCATTTACAATCTCCAGTTTCAGTGACTAACCACAATTAGCCACAAGTATATTACACCAACTTGAGTTTCCACACTGATTACAAAGCGTTGTTATTAGGACATAAAAACTGTTGCCACTGGGCGAAACAAAGTGAAACTGCACTATGGCTGTAAGGGCAGGTGTTTGTGGGTCACGTGCTCGATGACATTCGGCGATGTGACCATCCAGCCACCACTCACCATAAAGGCCGGCACGACAGGCTGAGTGAACTTCGTCTTGAACGTATGAAGCAGCTGTTTGCTTTCCGCATTGTAAAACGACAACTGACCTGAAATTAAAAGAACACAATGGAGCATAGATTAATTGAAAAAATACATTCTGTGGTCATTCTGCTGGAACAGGAGATGAAAAGAACACGGTTGTACAAAGCAGGCAGTCCTGAAAAGGGCCTGTTAGTGCTCCTTTTATTCTGCACTCTGCTTCTACAGAGTCAATGGATCTTCCTGACATTCAATCCACAGGTGTCCAATAGCCCTAGAAAGGGGACGTGAGGCAAGATATAGGATTTCCTGTTTCCAGGCCAATATTAGGAGAGAACTGCAGGTATTTCATGTAGAAGTTTCAAACGGATTATAACAAATATTATTCCATTTCACAGACATTTTTCTGACGCTGTTTTGGACACTTTAGAGCTACAGTATGTTGTCATGACATTTTTTCAATTCCTTGCTAAGGAAAGACGCATGCCTTTTTCGTTTTTAATTCCATTCTGTGTGGCAGTAGTAGGTGGTATACTGGTGTAAATGAGACACCGATTGAAATTTGCAAACAGGTAAAAATTAAATACCGTTTCTACCGTGGTTGAGCAAAACTACAAAGACAACTCCTGTATTTGCTCTAAAACATTACTTGTTGCAAAATTGCTGCACATACGGCAGTGGCGGTGAGAAAACCGGGCATTCCCACTGCTGTAAGGCTACTTTATGCTTTCGGCATTGAGTGTTGTGTGAACAGAAGGGCCGCACTGTCCTAAAAAGGAAGTTACAAAGCGCTTAGTCTCAGCCTCAGACGCTCCGACTACGGCCCACACACCGTCTGATATCTTTCGTACACTTAGCTGGCCACATGATACAGAATCAGAAGCAATCTTTTGGATGCTGTGGCACAATGAGCACAATGAGAAAGTTTAGTTTAAAACAGTGAGGGCTGAGTAAACGTGGTTGCCCGTTTCCAAAGCGCCTGGCTGCACCGACCGTGAGTTCTTCATTTTGACCATGCGCCAAAATTGTAAATTCTTCATGTGATACCTTTGTAAGATTCCGGCGACATGTTTAATTCTAGTCATATTTAGATTGCATTTGCATTAAAAAATGTGTATACTGTGATGGATACCATTAGCGTTCAAAATTTTCAAAATATTGTAATGAAACATTTTGGATATATCAGTCACCCCTAGTGCCGAAACTGCTCTGCCCTTTCCCACTAAAAAGAGCCCTGGACTGGAACCAAGGATCCGATGACTTAATTTTACATGTTTTTTCCACCAACACGGTTGGCGGTACTTGAGCCCAGTCACTTTAAGAGCTGAGGGGTGGGGTCATTTTGTTGCCACGAAAACACCTCAAGCAAACCAAATTGTTCACATGACTACCATGGAAAAATGTCAACAGGAGGATTTTGATTATTTTTGAAAAATCGATATCACAACCTTGAATCAGCAGTAGCTGAAAGAAACACATATTTTACTGGCAATTTCAATGAAATGAATATTTTGTGATTATTTCTAATGCTCTGAGCATGTTTTTCCATAAATACTATGTCCACAGGTGCTGAAGGATTGGTGGTAAAACATGTTCCCAAAGCGATAAAGCAATAAAACTAAACAAACAATGTGATTGGCAAGAGTTGTTACTAGGGTAACAACTAGGGTAATCGGTGGAAACGTGGGACATGTCTGAATAAAACATGACGCTCTTTTGGTCACTTTTTTGATTCTGCTGTACCTCCGTCCAGGTCACAGTAGACTCCTATCCTCTCCGGTACTGCCACATCCAGACTCTTAGCCTTGTTGTTGTGTTTGGCGGCGAAGGAGTTCTGGAGCCAGTTATTGATGTGAACACACCAGGTGGTGTTGGTTTTGCCCAGCTGGTCAAACTTGCCCAAGTTCTTGAAGGCCACGCCAATGCTGTATGACTTGCAGTCTTTGAGGGCATTCACCTCCCAGTAATGCTGACCCGATTCAATACTGGTGTCGCCTGAACACGAAACAAGACACAATACAGATAATCATCTTTTAGGATTCAGTGTGATACAGTGTGTTTTAGGATTGATAAATATTAGGAGGGCGTTTTTAGCCTTCCAAGACAATAAGATTCGCAGCTTGTTACATGACCTGATCTACGAAAGAATTAATGATGGTACGATATAGAGATGATTTTTTTTTGTTTTGTTTACATACATAATGATGTGGTTTAGTCCAACAGTATTCCGTGTCTAATAAATGATAATTACATTTTTAAAATGATTATAACCCTTTGAAGATATTAGTGTTCTGGAGTTATTTTGGGTGTTTTGCTATGCATTCAATTTTGCCCTTTTTCTTTTTTAGCACCCCAACTTTTTAACACCCCAAAAAACCACTCCACCCCAATTGCATGGTATAATTTAAACTCGGCTATAAATCTCATTGTTCTTTTTTCAATTCAGTGGAGTGTTTCACTGCCAGCAGGCAAAAAAAAAAAAAACGATTGAAATGTTGTGCGATGTCAAATGTTCATTTAACAGTTGTGAATAAATACCAACAGACAAAAAAAAAATCTTGCTCATACTGGAACTCTTTAACACCCGCCCCCACCCCGATCTTCTCCTTTTTCTTTGTTTTATAGTCTCTTTGCCCTTCTTTAAAAACAGACATAAAGGTCTCTTCTCCTCCACAGTTTACAAACGCAAACGTGGGATTGGGTGAAGGTTTAGAATAAGCACCTTTGACAGAATTTTTCTACTTGTTTCTACGAGCAAGAAATAATCAATATAAAATTACAACGTGTTTTGTTATCCCCGGTGGTAAACAATATATTTCCGTTGAGCTCAAATCAAAATAAAATAATTTCTCTTCTATTTGCAAAACACAATATGGGATCGATTACAAAAGTTTAGAATCGAGTTTTTCGACAGACTGTCTCAACGAGCTAAAATAGAAATAATTATCGTAAAATTACGAGGTGCGTCCTGTTATCGGCAGTGATAACTGCGATTTCTAAGGGTTAAAATGTAAATGAGTTCAGTTTCGGTTCGGTACCCAGCACTGTGTAGGACTCTCCGGTAAACCGATCCCTCCCTCCTCTCGGAGCTGGTGAGCGAGCTGTCGAGCCTCTTTTTGGAGATGGAGTTCCACTTCTGTAACCATCAACAGAGAAAAATACAGTCAGTCTACACAGGCAGCTTACAGTACACACACACACATCCCGTTAGGGTTCACGGTAACACTAGCACTAACACACACCCACACATGCTGATTCAACCGCAAAACACACGCTCAAAGAGCCACCACAGAGAAGAAGGAAAACGGAAGCAACGACAAAAAGAAATGTCAACAGAACTTTATAAATTTACAGAAAACACCACTTCTGTTAGTAAGAGCACTTTTATGGAAGAAGAGATACAGGCACATGGAGCTTCTGCAGCACAGGACAGCGATGACTGATTAGAAAAAGAGGCTAAAATGAAGCAGCCATTACTAACACGCATGTTAGAAACAAGAAAAGCAATGATATATGTATATGAAAACCCTATTCAAAGCCCCTATTAGAGATATGACCTTAAAGGAATACTCCAGCATTATTCAACATCATCTCTATCCACTGCATCTGTAGCGTATGTGTGGCTACAATGAACAAGAATTCTGACACGTTTCCCTGCACTGAGAAAAGAACAGAAAACCCATTTATTTAAAACTCACTTATAAGGTCTAAGGGCAGTTGTTGAAATCTGTCAATAAACGTTTAAAATACGCATCTATATAATGCAAATTCACCACTCCAACTGTTACACTCTAACAATACAGGTCTTAGGATGAGATGGACATGAGAGAAAATCTTACCACTGACGCAATATAGTAAAAAGTAGTTCCGGTTACTTACGCTTAACCAAACGTTTTGTGGTATCAATGCACCATCAGACCAAGACAACTATGATGACAACAAATTCTTCCCTCTGATAGAGTAAGCTCCTCCCAGAAAGGATGAATTATAAAGATTTAGAGCTTAATTTACAAATACCTATACATTTCGCATAAATGTTTGACAGAATTCAACATCTGCCCTTAAACTGTCCATTACAAGTGAGTTTCGAGGAAAAAGGTTTTGTGTTTTTCTCTCAGAGCAGGGAAACGTGTCAAAATTCTTGTCCATTGTAATCGCACATACGCTACAGACACAGTATAGAGAGAGATTAGGGTGAAAAACGCTGGAGTATTTCTTTAACAACATGCTGCAAAACAAAACACCATTTTTACATTTTATTATGTACTGCATCACATTTTGTGCTATTCACAGGATGAGTGTGCACAGACTGGTGTATTAGCGACTATAAATACGATAATGCAACATCAACATAACTAACAATAGGTGAGGTGGTGTGATGTAGTGGAATCGACTGGATGTGGATGTTGTGACAGTTTGACATGTGTACAAATGTCTTTATAAACAAACTGGGTCACAATATTCCGTGTGTAATGTAATCTCTGAAGTGAGGACGTGGTTAAGTGATTTTAGAATACTGCAGGGAATTCTGGGCCACTGCTGCTCTCTTTGTGCAGTGACAGATGTCCGAGCGTGGTGGTCGTGTCCGTGGAGGCTGACAGCTCAAACAAAAGAGGGCTCTGCTATAATTGACATAGTGTCATATGGAGCAGGAGTGTCAGATCAGTTATTACTCATAATTTATTGAACTTATTATTAATTACTTATTCAGTAACTACCTGGTATTTAATAGGTAAATATGTAGCAATTACATACAAGTAATCTCTGGTACATACCTTGCATATTGGATATTTAAGTACATAGTAATTTACGTGAAAACTACCAGGATATGTATGTACAGCAGTACTTGGTGCGACAGTGCAATAACTTTTCAGATCTTAATGAGTAAATATAGAGTTCTGAGAAGTAAAAACTTGGTGCATACTTTGCAAGTTGGAAATGTAAGAAAATTTGTGTGTACGGCAGTTTGTGATGCTAAAATCTTTATTTAAACATGACATTATCAATAATTATTTACTTTCAGGTGAATACTGAATAATGATATAAATTTACGCTTGAGGTAGGGGAGTCGGGATACAAGCGCGAGCCGTTTTACAACGTTTATTCTTACTGACATATACATCTACTAAACACACATGACAAAACGACTCAAAGACAAACAGGACAGGAACACGGGGATACTTATACACATACTAAAGCAGGGAACAGCTGGGAACACAGGTGAATACACTTTACGTAATAGACAGGGGCTCCTGTGCGTGTGACAGTCAGATGTGTATGCATTTACTGCAATTTGGTAGTACTGTACTGACTACTCTTATGTTACTTCTTAGCATTAAGTGCTGAAATATGCCTTACATTTTTCACATTTAATCACCATGTACTTATATATTCAACTTATTTAATAACTTTTTTTTATTTTTATATTAAATAAAAATTTAAATATAAATGTAATTAAATATGAATGAAAATACTTTTGTACAAACCTGTTAATTTTCACATAACTTACTATGTAATCTGAAGTCCAATATGCAATGCACCGGAAATTAACACATACTTACCTATTAAATACTACATACTTCCTGTACTGTAAAATAACGTGCTACCGCAATAATTACAAGACAAATGCACACGATGCCCCGTTATCTTGATAATGTCAAAGAAATTGATGGTTACTGATCACATTTCATGAATCCTGTTTTCCATAACGGAATGACTGATGGGAAAAACACGGATGAAGCCTCGATTCTTAATAAACTGGTTACTCACCAAAGTTAAAAAGATGTGGGCATGAAAAAGATTAACACGAGCAATTAACTGCTTTGGATGCAAAGAATCATGTTTATTGTGGTTATTACTTTGCCACCATTTCTTTTAAGAGAGAACAAAGTATGAAAGTACACCTTAAATTCAGAAGAGAAAGGTAGTTAGAAATAAAGCCAGTTATAGATGGAGGCATGACAGAAAACTGATCATGACTGGAGGATTTGTTAATAATAATTTACATAATAATTTAAAATGTTCTCCATCTAGAAACGACCGTCAGATTCAGCACACACACAGCACACGTTATCCATCTTCACTCTATGCAGTTATATAAGACATTTCCCTTCCAAGCGACTTTCATGATTCAGAAAGACAAAGTTAGCCAGATAACCTTCCAAAATCATCATTGCTATAAAATCAAGTCTATTCTCTGAATTCTCCAATAAACGGTCCGTGCATTTAAATGTAAAACCTCAGTTTAAACCCCCGAAAGAGCACTACCTTTAATGAGTCGTGAAGATTAAAGTTATCCGGCTAACCCTGTAATCCTTTTTTTCTAAACCACTCCTCTTATTAAGGTTATAAAGAGTTTCGGTTGCTGCAAGTACAAAATCCCAAGAAGGAACAGGCTGGAAGAAGAGACTAAGGGAGGCTAACAGTAGCAGTAAAGCTCTACAGGGTCAAATCCCACAGGCCTGAAGCACACGGTCACCTTGTCATGTTCTTCAGATTAGTGAGGTGTGCACTGTTGGTGAAGAAAGGAAAGCATAAATAAGAGAAGACGGCTAGGAGACTGGGCTGTAAAAGTAGAATGAATGGGAAACTGCGGGCAACTGTGTTTGTAGGATAAACGTAATAAAACTGAAGCGAAACACATTCAGTAGCTATGATGAAACATACCAGAAGTAATAAGTTGTAAAAACCATTAATATCTGAATATCTGGATTAATATCTCCTCCTAGAGACCCTAAGAACAGTTGGGAACTTGCAGCCGGAGTCCGAGTTCTTAATAAATGATGAGCTTCTGGAATGATCCTGTAATGCAACACCCAATTTCCCCACCGTAATGATCAACAGCAACCCTACCACACCGCTGTTGAATTCTTTTGATTCATTTTCTATAACAGCAGCTCTGACAAGGCAAATCACAGGTTCATATTAATGCGCTCGTTATAATAAGTTTGGCTTCTATAGTAACAACTAATTCACAGGGACTTCACATAATTTAAGCCTAACAATAAATAGATTTTAAAAGTGTTGTTATTTATCAAAGAAAAGCGTATTATGGTTGCTATGGTGATGTTTTCTATAAGGAGAAGGTTTATTTAACATTTATGGAAGGAGACTCCAGTGTCAGCCCTTTGTAGCAGTCAGAGGTAAAGCTGTTCCTTTAAGTTTTCTGCCGCGGGAAAAGTCTTCAGGACAGAGGAGTTTGTGCTTTGTGGTTTATCAGTAACATGAAAAGCTGCATTTTTTGTCTTATTAACTTGGAGAGAGAGAAAAAAAGAAAAAGGCTGGTGAGGGAACGACTGTTTATAGCTGTTATAATGTAAGTGAGAACAGGAACTAACTTGTTTCGTGGACGTTCCACAACATTAAATGTAACTATAAACGGATAGAAATTACAACTTGTCTTTCTTTAAATAAAAATAAATAATCCTTGGCAAATTTCTGTGGTATAAAAGTAATAAAACACTTCGGGGCTTATTAAAAGATGGCGAAGAAGCCTTCTCAATATTATTATATATTTTGTGTCACAGATTACATTTTGCGCATTTAAATCAGAATAAAATTAAATCTGAGCAAATAAATATCTCACATATTTCAATACTGCTTTCAATATGTCCAGCATGTATTTATGAGTGTAAATAGAATATCAGTCTAGAAATAGTGGTGGATGGGAAGATGAGCACATACCTGCCCTTGTTTTCCTTTCCTTTGACCTTGCTGTCCAGGCCTTTGCCTCCCTGTGGGTCCCACTCCACACTGCTCTCCTCCACCTTCAGGTTCAGGTGCGAGGACGACGAGTCAAAACCGAAGTTGAACGCTACACAGGAGAGTGTATGGGAAAATTGAATAAAAATAATTTTAGATCTATATTAAGATATATTAACTGGTCACATAAAATTGGGTCATATAAAATAGAAAACTATAGGAAGCCCTAGGGATCTGTATCACACATATGATGTACATCTCGATACATGATCAACGAGCCGATGTGTGAAAGATACATTTAAAGCATCCAGTGATTTAATACAAAACGATTTAGAGCGATGCGATCTGATGTGGTGCAATAGGTTGAGATACAATTTGATTTAGTCTTGTGTAAGCAGTTTGATTTTAATCTAAAAATAAATAGGAGCGCGAGACCACGCCTCCTTAACTGGGACTGATAAGGATAGAGGCCACGCCTACTTCACTGTGACTGACAGGGCACAGAGGCCACTCCTCCTTAACTGGGACTGATAAGGACAGAGGTCACGCCTCCTTAACTGGGACTGATAAGGACAGAGGTCACGCCTCCTTAACTGGGACTGATAAGGACAGAGGTCACGCTTCCTTAACTGGGACTGATAAGGTCAGAGGCCACGCCTCCTTCAGTGCGACTGACAAGCACAGAGGCCACGCCTTCTTCTTATCTAAGGCCCAAGGGCATCTCTGTTTTACCCAACAGACAACAGCTTACTTGCTCAAATGACTTTATAACATTGTAATGTTTACCTCTGGTCTCCAATGTGACAATGTCAGAATAGTCTCCAGCTGCTGCTTTGTTACACGCCCGAACCCGAATGTTCATGAATTTGGAATCGAACTTAAACCCTGAAAATAAAACTTGGTGAGTCCAACATTTCATCATCCAGCACAAACATGTATACAGTGACAGCACAATATGTGAGGTAATTTCTCCATATACTGTATATAGATATGCATGTGCGGTTCCGTGTGAGCATCACATGCAGTGTGTCCTGTGTCGGTACCCGTCAGTGTGTACTCTGTGCACTTGATGTTGTCCACAATCTCCCAGAAGTGCTCATCTTTGACCCGGGCCAGACCCTCGTGGTTAGTTTTCCTGTACTCTAGAATGTAGTGGTCAATCTTGCTGTCCTCCACTGGCATCCTCCAGACGATGGTCACCGCGTTGTCCATCACCACACAGTCCTGGACATCAATTTCTGGAGCTCTTGGGACTGAAAGATGAAATTCAAACAGTCACCTATTAAGGGTAAGCCCTTTTTATTTATTTAAATTGGCCACAGTTTCAGCAAGAACAGAAATCTCTCTGGAATTAATCAAATATTTTAGAATTAAAAACTTTGCTTGTAATATACTGCCTTATAATTTGAAATTAAAAACCAAACATGTCACTAATCTTAATACTTTACACAACACTTTGCACTATTACACAACCTGTGTCTCAAATCACATACTATGACTTAATACTTAAAAGTATTTACTATGTACAAATCTAGAAGACTTGTACATAAAACATATTTTAAGTGCGTTTGTACATGAGAGGTTTGTTAAATTCAAGTCTTAACTGTTTTGTAAGGGAAATGGCATTAATGTGATGCATGAGCTGTAAACAATAGTGCAAGGCTGCGTTCAATGCTAGCTGACATTAATCAACTTAACCAAATTAAACTTCAAGCTAACTTAACCAACCGTGTTTGCTGTGCTGTGTGTGCTGTTCAATTTGAATGTATAGCTCATTAACAGTTACAGCTTTGAGACAGAGTCACTGCATCATTGGCAGCCATGTTGGTTCTGTCCATTATATGCTACAAGCCCTACCCATTTGTTCGATGGTGCATGCTGGGACAGGTTAATGTAAAAAAGACCATCACTCCACACTTCATTTGTTCAGCAAGTATAGTACCGGGTGTTTTTTACTGTACTACATTTGTTCGGCTTTCTCAGTGTGAACAAATTGGATGGTTATGTATACTCAAAAGGTACTCAGAAATTTGAGACCCAGCTTAAGGCTCTTTATTTCAGCAATATAAATCTACGAGATAGAGCCTTTTTCTTTTCAGTAATTCATTATGCGGAGAGAAGAGGAGAGAATCTTTGTTACAGATGCCTGATTTACATGACAGTGGTCACTGCAAATGGGTGCAGGTGGTTGTCATTGACTCGGTGAATTAAGTGCCAGCTATTGAAAACACGCAGTCTAAAGACTGGGCCCAGAAGCAACCTCTGAAGATAGCAAGCGGACAGCCGTGTATCAGTGGATTTAGCTTTTTACTTTAGTTTAGTATTCTTCTTTTTCAGGGTTCCCACTCTTTTTAGGAAATCATTTTCCAGGACTTTTCCAGGACATTTTTAAGGCCTTGTATACATGACAGCTGTTGTTCACATCTGCTGACATCCTTAACTATAAAGTCAACAATACAATCCCTTATGACCCCCTACTGACTGACTGAAGCACACAAACAAACTTACACAAAAGCTAACCTAGCACACGTAGCCTACTGTGATAATTCTATAATTCAGGAGGTTTGTGCATGTAGGACTGAACAATCGCAATTATCCTTGCTTGCGCTATTGTGTTTAGTTCTGCTCGAGTTGCGTAGCAGGCTCGGAGTCTCAGACAGAGGGATGTCAATCAAGAGACGCTACTCGTCCTTTGAGACCACTACTAGCTAGCCTTCTTTTGACACTACTTCTGCTGATTGGAGTCTCTCGTTCTTTATTC
>JAOUQW010000028.1:2888664-2921042 GCA_028565825.1 Olivaichthys viedmensis | reverse complement strand
TATATATAAATTTTAGTGCATAGCAGTGCATGTGCATTTATATATAAATTTTAGTGCATAGCAGTGCATGTGCATTTTATATATAAATTTTAGTGCATAGCAGTGCATGTGCATTTATATATAAATTTTAGTGCATAGCAGTGCATGTGCATTTACATATAAATTTTAGAAGTCACTACCACATACCCTATGTAGTGCACTTATATAAGGAGTAAGAGGCTATTTGGGAATCAAGTACTTACCTAAGTAGCATGCGCAACTACTAAATACGCTCGTGTGTTTACGCTAGACGTTCCAAGGTCTGCCGCCAGAGGGCGAAAGTTTCCGCCACGTATAATCTCGCGATAACTCTCATAGGTTGCTATGGCAACACGAGAAGAGTCATCCGCTGTTACAGACGCACAGGAGCCGTTAGCCACAGAATACTTCGGTTTTTGCTACACAGCTAAAAGTTTACCTTTGGAAAAAAATAAAAATCAAGTGCACAAGATTTTAGCTTTATGTTTATATGTATGTTAAAAGAAGAAGAAGAAGAAGAAGAAAGCTTTCGTCGTTGTAGCATAGCATAGCGTGCCAACGCAAGTGACGCCTTAGCTTCACCGACCTGCTCCAGCTAGTTAGCTAAGTTAGCTAGCCGACTGACGGAACGCTAATCGACCGCTTACTAGGCAGGTAAATTGTTCTTTATGTCTTTTTATCAGGAGAAAAAAAAAAAGCATTCGTAATTGTTGAAGTAGTGCTAGTTTATTAATAACTTATTACATTTGGGAAGCAAAACGCTAAATACGCTGGCTAGCCACTTTTGTTTGAGTCTAGTAAGTTAAGTTAGAGGTAACCAACCGCAATGTACCTACTGATCTTTTTTTATATTATTATTAAGTTTGACGCTGAATAATATATACTCTAGAAGTCGTAACCCTACATGTGGGATATGTTTTATGCTACTATGACAGTAACAAACTTTTAAGAATATCTCCATGCATTAAGAAGCTTAATCATTAAGGTAACTGTTGTATTCATAACAGATTAAGTCATTATGGCAAGTCAGAGACCCACGTCTGGGAGGCCTATGAGCCGTGGTTCTTTAGTGCCCGGGACTGGAAGACCACCAACTGCCATCAGACCTCCACAGACAGCAGTCAGACCTGGGACCGGGGTGAGTAGATCCACTGGACGATCATGGGGCAATCAGCAAACCTAAGCTTTAAATATCCAACTGAAGATTGGTGGTGGTGGTGGTGGTGTGGTGGTGTTTCAGCACAGCCCTGTCAGTATGTAAGTCAATATGCAATATTCAGTAGTCAATAATAATAGGGACGTGGTCCATCCTTTGCTGCAGTAACCCACTGTACTCTTCTGTGAGGCTTTCCATTAGATGTTTGTTCAGCTTGTAGTTGAGCGAGGCAGCTGTATTGGCATAAAAATGTGGATGCCGATGCCATGTTGAAACTCAGTGAGCTGTCCACAGCATCCTATTCCAATGATGGTGTTTTCCCATGGAGATTACACAGCTGTATGTAGAATTTAAAGGAATAAAAAAAAAAAGCCTAGTTTTTCAACCTAATCTCTGTCCACCACATTTGTAGCATACTGTATGTGTGATTAGCATGGATAAGAATTTTGACATGTTTCCCTGTACTGAGAAAAGAACGGAAAATGCGTTTGCTCCAATTTCAAAGGCCTGCAGGCAGTTGTTGAATTCTGTCATTGACGTACGTGCCCAGCAATACACTCTGCCATGCTCATCCCAGGACTTCTGTTCACAATATGATCTTACCAAACATTCCGTATCCTTTCAACACATTCAGTGCCGTTTGCCTTTTCTCTATATGACTATAGTGTAATGATCAAAATCCAACTATGGGTGTCACCCAGAAGAGAACGGATTCTCTTTTGAGTCTGGCTCCTCTCAAGGTTTCTTCCTCATGTCGTCTCAGGGAGTTTTAGTTCATGCCCCCGTCTCCTCTGGCTTGCTCATTTAGGGATCTAGATCCATATCCGCATTTCTGTAACGCTGCTTTGTGACAATTTCTATTGTTAAAAGCCCTATACAAATCAAATTGAATTGAAATGAAGGTCTTAGGATGAGACAGACATCTTATCAAAGATGTTCTTATGTAGTTTTATTCAACTTTCCAACGCTGGAGCAATACAGGAAAAAGTCATTCTGGTTACTCACACTTTCCTGAAGGTTTCGTAGTATTAATGCGCGGTTAGGCCCAAACAACTACATTGGTAATGCATAACCACAAATATTTTTCCCTCTGAAAAAGTAGTCCCATCTCTGAAAGGACGAATTCAGCCGTATGCTTTTTTATCAGCCATACAGATATAGAGCTTAATTGACAAATATGTTTGACTGAAGAATTCATGGAGGCGTTCTACAAATATATACGCTCCTCATGAACGTTCCATTATAAGTGAGTTTGGAGTAAAGCATTTTCTGTTCTTTTCTCAGTACGGGGCAGTTGTGTTGACATTCTTGTCCATGCTCATTGCTCATGTGCTACAGATGCGGTGAATAGAGATGAGGTTAAAAAACGGAACACCTGTGCCACCAATGGGTGTGCGTTAGATAGCCAACCAGTTAATCACACCACATCCAGATACGTTTTGGACATATAGTACAGTATATATGTTATATCTTCCAGATGGTGCCAGGTACTGGCCGTCCAGGGACCAGGGCTGGACCCATTGCCACCCCGGGTGTCTTATCAGCTCAGATTAAAGTGACCGATCGTCCTGTCACTCAGCAGGGTCTCAGCGGCATGAAGACTGGCGGGAAAGGTGCTCTTTTTTTATAAACAGCTTCTAGTTCCACTTAGTTTCTACCTGTATTACAAGCCTTTTCCACATCCTGTCTTAGCTTTCTCAAGTCAGATTAGCTTGAACTCACATGGATGACCTTTCTGTGGTTCATTTACTCCTGCAGGACCCCAGAGGCAAATCCTGGATAAGTCCTACTACCTTGGGTTACTCCGGTGGGCCATTTATTATCAATACGTCATGACTTAAATGATTATTTTTGCTTAATTATCTAAATGACAATTACGTATCCCAATTTTTCAGCCAATTTAGAAACGTAATAATGTTTTTTTTTTTATGTATAAATCTTTTAATTAAAAAAAAAGACTTATTTTTAAGTTGCATTAATTAAGTGTATATTTTAAATGCTATATATATATATATATATATATAAAGTAGACTCAATAAATAATTAATACATTAATATGCCACCACATTATGCAACTAAATAGGCAGTAAGATTTAAACATATGAATGGAAAGCTTGTGATTTAATGCACCTGTTAATAAAAACATCTACCATCAACCAGTTGGCTAACTTTAGCCATGCTAACCGGTCAATTATGTTTGAGCACAGCAGAAAAAGTAACCGAGGAAGGCGTGATCAAAACAAATGAATTAAAATACAGTTAATTGGGCAGACCTGCTGAGATGTACAGTCATGTCTATGAAGTCTATCTACCAGTCTGTCTACATGTCTATCTACCAGTCTGTCCACGTCGCACTGAAGTCATTTCTGTTCATTACAGGAGTAAAATAAACGAGCTTACAACCGAGAACAGCAAGTTACAGAAAGAGATTGACGTCTTTACCCAGGAGAACTCCGTTTACCTGTCATATGAGAAGAGGTCAGCTTACCGCTCTTGTAGTAGCATGGCAAACACTTACAGTTTGTTCTATATATTGTTTGTTTTCTCATTTCTAAAGTTTTCCTCTCATATTCCATCTCATACAGAGCAGAGAGCCTTGCTGGAGAAATAAAGGATCTACAGGGGCACCTGGCAGACTACAACATGGTCATTATCAGTTACAACAATAGAACAAAACAAAGCGATTTATTTCTTTTTGAAGAAACTCAGAGGAAACCATTTTGACTAAAGGCTATACAGAGCCGAACATTGAGAAACTCTTTGAGTGTCCCGCTGTACAACAGAGCAGGAATTCTGCGTGCTTGTAAATGTTAATGTTTTTTATTGATTAACTTCCTATTGTTAAGTTTAAAAAAAAGAAAAAGAAAAAAAAAGCAGACCGGGAAGTTTCTGTGCATTTTTTACATTAGTCTTTTTTTTTCCTATATTAAAGGTGATAAATAATTGTTTGTAAAACTTCCAGCTGGTCGACAAACTGAACACCAACACAGAAATGGATGAAGTAATGAATGAAATCAGCATGGTGAGCATCGGTGCTTTTTTTTTTTTTACATTTCTTTTTACAGTAATTGTGTAGCATCGCAGTATTTTCACATGTCACATTTTTTTTCCATATGTTTAGCTGAAAGCACAGAATGACAGAGAAGCCCAAAGCATAGACGCCATATTCACGGAGAGAAGAGAGTAAGTGCCTTCGAGTCCTCATAAACGTCGGTGGTGCTGCTTGAACAGCTAAAGCACTTCTAATACAATACACGAGAGGGCGCTTCAGCGACTCCTAATCTGATTGTTTTCTTCTGTACCACATCTTTATCTTGAGATTGTGCTGGAGAAGATGCAAAACCTTTCTGTCAGCATGTACAATTTAGATTTTATTAACTTCATAGAAAAAATATATATTTTTTGATCAACTTAATACCATTAATATATTTAAAATGATCTGGTTGTCTGTAGACTTTATAAATCACAGATCACAGAAGTTGTTTAGTGTGGTTACAGAATAAGGTGCACAGCATGTTAATGGCAGTCTTAACTTCAGCAATATACACGAGCGATCCAAAGTCTGGAATCACGTGTCGTCATATTTTATGAGCAGTCGTTATTCTATTCACTAAACTCTTCTACAATGTAGTAGATCTAATATATCTATAATATAAACCAGACACCTAAAGCTCTTTTTAGAGAATTTTGGGGGAAAAAGTAATTTTAAAGTCATTAAAAAAGTGAAATGATAAAAAAAATTATGATAAAGGAGAAATGACTATACATAGGTAATTCCAGTATATTATTTAAGTCTCCACGTCATGATTTGATCACCATTTTTCAAAAAAAAAGAGGCATTCTGGGTATTAATGTTTATATTAACATCACTCTTGATGCTATAAAACTCGTCATTTTGGAGTCATCATTCTAGACACATGATGTTTTACAGCTTTCTACAAATGATTTGAAAGCTAAAGTGCAGAAACACTAAAATCACATTACAATGATTTTATAGATGGATCTGAAACTAAATGGAGTTTATATCACTGAAAACACTGATTCCACACTTTTGAACGCTAGTGTACATGCACGGTAGGCTACGCTTTAAAAAAAGATGCAAAGGAACAACCCGTACAAACTTTAACCTCTGTCTAGGCTATTTTTGCCACACATTCACAAGGTCTACCACCTTCTTTATCCACTTATTAATCTTAAACAAGGTTACTGGATGTTTTGACCAGGAGGCAGTTTGTGCTACAAACCTGCAGTCAAAAAAACCCCCAATTTAACCAATCAGTGATGAAAAGGTTATTTCAGAACCTATGAAGCTGCGTGTCACATGCTGACTTGGTGCCCGCTTGGCTCACAGTCTTTAGTAGAAAGATGAATAACTATAGGTGTTTCATTAGAAGGGATAGTCGTAAGATGACAAACGAGGATTTATACGGTTTGTGAAATAAAGACATGGTCAGGTCCCTGACGTTCACAACCTCTCGTTGATTGCTAAACCAGAAAAATGTCTCTTCACCAGCATTGCTAGATGTGCTGCTTCTTAAAGCGTTGGACTTCGCATGTACGGACTTAAATACTGATTTATTTTTACTATTCGCCATTCGCATTCACATCAGTTGTTGTTCCCCCTTATCGTCTTAACTTTAGTGAGGTCACTCAGTTCTGAGTTTGTACTTCCTCAACGTCAGCATGCTCCTTGTAGTCCTCAGGCTGAATGTAGCCGTCCTCTATGAAGCCGTCCTCATCATCGGTCGGCCCCGTAAGGCCCTGGTCCAGCTCGTAAGCGCTGGTCTCCGTCTGCTCCGTGTCCAGGCTGAAGTTGGAGTAGCGGCCGGTGTTAATGACACTAGGCTCCTCGGCCTCGCGCAGCCTCTGGTGCCGGTAGTCGAAGAGTATCTTGTACCAGGCGGGCGATTTGACGGCACACACAATGACCATGGACGTGCAGAGAATGATCACGATCACGCCAGTGAGAAACTTCCAGGTGTTGGTCACCACTGGCTCCGGCTTGCCAATTTTTTCAGCTTTAGTCAAAGAGTCTAAAACAAGATACATACCACTGTTATAGGTTTCAAAAATAAGGTTCAGGTAGCAAACTAATTGCCCTTATTTTGTTAATGTCAAATTTTAGTTGCCCCCAATGTCAAATTGCCAGTCCTTGGGTTAGAAGTCTTGTATCTAGATTATTGATGGAAGATTTTATTAGGCAGTTTATGCCTGCCACTTCGAATCAGTGTGTTTACAGAGAGCATCAATGTTCATCTTTGTTTTTCATACTTTTGGCTTACGCGGTGGGAACAGCTGACCTTTTTGTCTAACTGTCGAAAATACTTTCTTTTGGGGGAAAAGTAAGACGAGCCTTTAAGATCTCACACTGTGCGTTTACATTCATACTAATAACACGTTCATTATTTGATTTCGGCAGTTAACAGATTATTCATGTAAACGGCATACGACAATATCATACTACGATTATGCATATATACGTTAATCTGATATCTTTAGTTTTTCTACATCTTCGCATGTGCGCAAACATAATTGTATAAAGAAGAGCTGCTCTGTTAGAAATAGACTAAACGCAGACTTAATATAACACTACACCTGTAAAATGGCGAAAAAGCAACATTTCTTTTCAACGAAAAACTACAAAATAAATAGTGACTCAATGTTAAATCCCGACAGGAAGTGAATTCTGTCATGTTCTTCATCTTCGGTGGGTTTATAGCGGAGTGACTATAGAGGTGCATATGTCATGTATTTAGAAAGAAATCTTATTAATTGACTCATGTAGACCCACAGTTTTCCCAATATACTTAAGTTTTGGGTGTTCGAAAATCTGATATTTTGCAGTCATCAGATTATTTTGTACATGTAAATATACTCATTGGTTTAACAATAAGCTCAGTGTGGCAGAAATGAGAAAAATCACCTTTATTTGAGACGATCTGGCTCCCTAATGTGGTCGACTCTTCATGTGCTGGAGAAGCAGTAGTTGTAGCAGTGGCTGTGTTAGTTGTAACTGGAGGTAGCTTTGCCGTTGTGTATGCACTGATCACATCCAGGATACTTTTGCCAGCCAGTCCTTGTGGAGTGGCGCAGGTGGTATTTTGTCCTTGAAATGCAAAACACAAGACGAGTATTATTACGTCAGCAATAACAAATATGGTTACTCGCAGACTTTCTTGTGTTTTAGTTTTGTTCCGCAGTCATTTGATGTTTACATGAGGCTAATCAACTAGAGTTTCTATTTTAGTCTCTTGCCCTAATGAACAACACACATACAAACATACTGCAGCAAGGCTTAATTACAGAAGGTCCCACCTGTTTGCATTCCCAAATCATTCATCCACTCCACGAGCTTCAGGAACTCCCTGCTACAGTTCCATGGATTCTCGCGCAGATCCAGCATCTTAAGCTTCCCCAGATCAGTGAATGTTTCATGCCTTATCATTTGCAGGTCATTTCCCCTTAGACTGAGAGATTCCAGGTTGCTGAGGGCAGAAAAGGCCCCAGCAGGCAGCTGGGATATGAGGTTGTATGAGAGGTCCAGCTCTGTCAGCTTGGGGTAGTTTTTCAAGGCCTCTATGTCCACGGTGTTCATCACGATGTGGTTATGGTGCAGGGTTAACTTGGTTATGTTTACATGGTAGGTGGTAGAAATGCATGGCAGCGTCTCATTGCTGTCATCCACCTTGAAACACAGACGCAAACGTGGCATTGAGTTCCCTATTACTTATCCCTAGTGAATTATCTCTGAGGTGTACATTCATATACAGCACACAGTGCGTCACGTCAAAGAACATTGCATGCAGTGTTCATGAAACTCGGCACTTGTCTTTAAACTGGTTTGAAAAAGCTTGCAGCAAATCTTTGTGCTCAGTATCTGGATACAACTTCGTTACTGATCATACGATTGAAATTGTAGTAAGTGTGGGCCTTAGCATGCTCTGTGAAATACTCACCACCTCCAGGATTTCAGCTGCAGCCGCCAGATTGGCCACCGTCCACAGCAGGACCAGCTCTTTCACCATCATGGACATTTACCTGCAACCACACGCCAGCATCAGAACCGCATGGAACAAGCCATAAAAACTAGCCGCTAGTCCACAGATTGTGGGAATCTACATGACAGTAGTTCTCTTTAGACAAAGGCGTTATTATATGTCCACAGAGCTCAGCTGCTTCAGACAGATGACTATGAGAATAATAATCAAACTCGCCTTAAGTATGAGACCACGAATAGAGCACAAAGGGAAGCTTTGTGTAAATGGGTTGGTCCTGTAGGAGCATGCTGGAGCATGCTGTCTTCCCGTGTACATCAGCTTGTGAGCTTTTTGAAAAATGTATTTTATTTTATTTTATTTTTACGATCTGCTATCAGCCACAAAGCCACTTAAATTGAAGCCCAACTGCAAAGGATCACAAAGTAGACCCGTGTCCTTGGGCAGAGGAGTTGTTTTCTTGCCTTAACGGGTGAACATGGAGGTCGGAGGAGGATAAATGTTTGAATTTGTAAACATGGGCTGCTTGCTGGACAGTAGAGTGGCATCGATGTCATATGACAGGCCTCGCTTTCTACGTGGCCCTATTATAAAACACCATATGCATTTTGTCACACTGAATTTGGATAATCTATTGATATTCAGCAAAAAGGTTTACAGGACAAAACTTGGTGGTCTGTGTAGTGATCACAGTTATAAGGTAAAATTATATAAAGACAAAATAAAGATCTTGTAATGTAGCCTGACTGCTGTATTTACCGGACTATAAGAGCGTTTTTTACACCTGTCCCGATTATCCAGGATCAGTTCTGGGCTCGCCATCATTACACGTTTATTTTCCCACAGACAAATTCCTCGTGAACTGCATCTCGATTGCACAGTTTTGTACAAGTTTAGTGTTTCTTTTCATTTTGCTTGACGCTGTTCAGCAGTTCATGTGAATCCTTTCAGTTGAAGCTACTCGCTTACATAGAAAAATAATTCACCGTTCATTTGAAGCAAACACCCAGATCACCATTTTTCGAGTGAGATCGGTTCTCTGAACCGCACCCGGGTTCGAAAACAGCTTCCACATTTGACCAAAAGTACCAAACTGTCTGTGCAAACAGCCTCAGATCTAAGTTGCGCCAGAGTATAGTAAGCATTATAAATTCTTCAAAGAGAAAATATCAATATATCACCACTTCAGTGTAGGTGACATTTAATGTGTTTTTTTATTTTTTTTTATTTTACATTTTACAATATTTAGTAAAGATTAAAACCTAGTGTTTCACCTACATACAGCAGCTTGGCTACAATTTGGCGATTTCCTTTTGTGTTTTTGTTTACAAGCGTGATAGCTATTGAAGCGTGTAATTTCACTTTATGTAATGGTTTTAATGTTTGTATTTATGTTATAAAAATAAGCATGCGACAATATTAGGCTAATGCAAAACATTTTTTAACATATACATTGCTTTACTGTATAAGTCACAGCACTTTGGTAGAGTGGAAAAAAAACCTCAAACTCAAAACAGCGCATGACAGGAGCTACTGTTTTAGCTGCCATTTTAACTGTGGGTTGTAGAGCTTTATTATTAAAACAGTTATTGCCGTCAAGGCCAAAAAGCTTGATCTCTAGATGTAGCCACACTATAAAATTTATTTTTATAGGTGATGAGCAGTATAACTATATATCGTTGGTTAATTGTTATTGCAATATTGGATTTTGCAATACTGACAGTATGCAAACTAGCACGAGTTTCTTGTGAGCGTTACCGGTCTCAGAGTTTCAAGATCGGTTTTCTGTAGGTGTGTTAATAAATCGAGGGTGTTGACATGATACAAAAAATACATTTTGGTCAAATTAATGCAGGCTAGTCTTTAACCATGACACATCACCAGTTTGTTTTAATATATCGCAAGGCACATCGCGATCGCAGTATGTAACAGTATGAATTTATATATACAGTACATATATACATTATAACAAAACAAACAAAAAACTATCCCTTGCTATAGTACGCCTTACGTTTTTTTTTTTTTTTGGTGTTATAACGTATATAAAGAACTTAAACCGTTTGAACTTGATGGCACTCTTGGTATTTTAACCTTTGAATCATGAGTGTAATTCCATATGTTCATCAGCTTTGACACTTTCTACTTTGTCACTTTCTTGACATATGCACATGTGCTTTTATTGAATAAATTAAACAGAAATGAGACTTAATCCCATGATTCATGACGAAAAAAAAAGAAAAGAGATTGGAAAGTATAAGAGACATACCCTTGAGCTGATCTCGTAACAGGCAGCTGAGAGCAGTGACTCCAGAGTATAGAGTGTTGAAATCGTTCTTCAAGGAACTGAGCCACATAAAGAACCTTTGCTCTTACGTGATAAAAGCACGAAATTTCCTCCTGGCGAAAGATTCGCTGTGAAGTGTCAGCCAGCCAAACAGAGCTCATTGTAAAATATTTATTGGCAATGTTTTGGCTCCAATTCTAAATTGCGTCATGTGATTTTAGATATGTATGGTTATGATTGAACTTTTTAAAAATGTTTTTGATATTTTGTACATTTTATATAAACGATAAACTGTATATATAACTGCCTAAAAATGTGAGTCACTAAATGCATCATTTTGGAAGCTTTGTGTGTGAATTATGAATTGTTGGCGCTCACTTGCTCTTAAATCCGGCTGGCCGTGTAATGAGTGTATAAATCGGATCATTGCATCCAGGTGATGGTCACATTTCCCTCCGTCTCAGGAAGGAGGACTTGATTCAGGCCGTAGAGGAGGAGATTGAAAGGGAGAAGCAGGCAGCAGATGACATAGTGAAAAAAATGTCCCCAGAGAAACAAGCCAAGTACACTGAGATGAAAACTATCAATGAGGAGCTGCTACAGGTTGGTTATGTAAAGTAAAAAAAAAAGGAGAAAGAATTAAAAACAAGATTTATGCATCCACTGATGTGTGTTTTTATTTTATTTTTATATATATAACATATAACGGTAACTACAAAATAATTAGCAAGACCACTATTTTGTGGAACAACAGTGGCTAAGCAGCGTAGGACTTCATTCAGGAACTGTGTATCGGCTCCATTATTGTAAAGGATTTGTAAGCAATGGGAGTGAGAAAGACTCATGGCTGCCCGTCTTCTCATATGCGTGTGTTTCCAGGAACTGGCCGCTCGTCAGGACGAGCTGGATGCATTGATGACCAGGAAAGAGACCTTAGAGGCTGTGAGTGGACTCCTCACACCTGCTATACACACACACACACACGCCGGGACCTTATGATAAAGCCAGCAGTGAGAGAGCAGGCTGCATGTAAGTTGTATGTAAGATGAAGTCATCTTACTATACATTACATGCACACACGCGCGCGCACACACACACACGCACACACACACGGGTCGGGCATGTTCATACATTACAAAAAAATCCAGAAAAGTCGGGCTGTGACATCTAACATGCACAGAGGACAACGCTTTGTTTTAAACAAAACGACATGGTTCATTTTGATCCATGGCTCAGGTGCAAAGAAGCGCTCCGGCTTCTGAATCTATCCAACTTTCAGACACTTGTTCACTGGCCTTGGTGCTTTTAATATAACTCGCGAGCTTTTGTTAAGGATCTAAATCTCCTGCCTTATGAAAATTGACTAGTTCTGGTCAACTTTCCCACCATGTCAACTCCAGCTCGCGTTTATCTGTGTATCTCTCCGTCTCGGTCCCTGTCACGGTTTCTTCCTCTGCCTTTCTTTCTCTCTCTTTCTGTCCCTCGCGCTCTGTGACTGTTTTAGGAGTTGGAGCACTCTCAGGTGAAGCAGGAAGCTATGGTGCTGTATGGGCGCCTGCAGGAGCTGGAGCTGCGCCGAGACGCCCTGCAGGCTGAAGATAAGAGCACAGTCTCTCCTCAGGAAGAAAGAGAACTCCTGCTGAAACAGGTCAACACACACCCTCTTCCTCTTTTAGCGCTATAATTCTGCTGTAACAGATTCACGTAGAAGTTTTTGGCCATTACTGTGCCTCTTTCTGCTTCAGGTGAAAGAAGACAATCAAGAAATAGCCAGCATGGAGCGGCAGTACGTGACATTGTTTTTGACGTGATCATGAGTGGAAAATAAAATTAGGTTAGGCAAGCCTTTTGTTGAACTGAAAGCATTACGTGCATCTCTTACTCCCTCAGACTGACTGAAACGCGAGAAAAAATGAATCGCCTCACAGAAGAGTTGCGACAACTTGACATGGACATGGAGGACCATCAAGGTGTGGTACAACCGCATATAATCTCCTATACGCAAACATCTAATGGGCCGATCTTAACTGGCTACGGTATGGGATATTTAAGACTCAGATCGCCCAGGACTCTCTGAACAAGCATGTAAGAGCAACAGCGCCCTCTTGTGTTATAGATGCCACATCAGCTGTACCACATTGGAAGTAGGGATGTGCATTTTGGTCGTTTAGCCAGCTATGGGGATCTTGCAAAAAATTCTATATAGCCTTTTTGGGTAAACACACAATATAATTTTGACCAACAATAAAGAAATTAAACAAATGCAGGGAAAAGTATGGAAATTTAGAAAACATGATGGGGGGAAAAAAGTAATATAGACTCTCAAGACGCTAAGTTGCTAAATCTTTTGTCTTTAGACATTCCCTCATTGTCTGCACTAACGCAGCCTCCCTAATGCATATCACATTTCATGTTTTCCCTTTAAATTATACAGTTAATGGTCTCTACAAAATAGTAATGGTGCAATGGTTAAAGCGTTCATCTGGAAATTGCTCCAGTCTCTGACTTTGAAAGGATTGTCTGTCATCTGTGCAGTCTTTGTAGGCCGTAAGTTCCCGCCTCCAACGTCACTGTAACCAAGCAAAAAATTTTAAACAAAGATTAGCTCTCCATTTCCGGAAGGATTTACGCTTCTGTTGTTTTGTACTGGACTTCAATTAAGAAAAAAAGTTAAATAAAGCCCATTAAATAAACTTTAGGATTAACGGATTTAGCGTGTTGACATGATTCGATTTTTGCTGTCACTAGTGAGTTAATCGTGCAAGCCAGACTTCTAGCTATTACTAGAGTCTGGTCAAAGCATGGTCAAGAACCGCCTACTTTCTCATGAAGAGGTTATCTGATCGACATTGCAACGACCAGCTACAGACCCTTCTGCAAGCTGCATTAACTCGCCCCTAACTTCTTCACAGTAAACTCTTAATAACGTTTAAAGACGTGATGGCGGGAAGTTTTTTTTTTTTTTTTTTTCAATCCAGTGACGATATCTTGCTCCGAAAAGCACACTGCGTCACAGTGTTCAAAACGTCCTTTTCCAGTCAAAAAACCGCATATATGGAAATGCAAATAGCCAATCAGATTGAAACTTTCAATATTCTGAAGCTTGTAGCAAGCTAAGTGTAGAAAAAGGTTTCAGTCGCTCCGTGGGCTGTGGACGGAGCATCTGAGGCTGAGGCGAATCCCTAATCGGTAGCACACAGAGATGCAGTAAATTAACTTTCCAGAAGCTTCCAACTTCAGCTTCAAGTTCATGATGTATGCATTCGCCCTTTTGTCAAAATTTCTGGGAAAGCCCCTGGGACAGATGTTGCAGTTGTTTCAGCATGTAAGCACTCGGCAATTAGGCTTTGTTTTCTCTAAGGGCTGTTTGCCATGAACGGACCATAAATCCTTCAGTGCTTTTGGATGTGTTCCAAAAGCTCAGCATCCCTCCCGGATTGTGTCCAGGGTGTTCGTGCTCTCTCTCTGTGAAGCCTAGTGAAGACACAGGGAAACAGAAGTGAGAGGGACAGTGTGTGTGTGTGTGTGTGTGTGTGTGTGTGTGTGCACTCTTTTCCACTGGCACTCAGTTAAGCAGCCAAAACCCATCTGTCCATTGTAGAGAGGAAGTGAACACTACAGGCTCATTGTACATCATGATCTTAAATACACAGACACAAGGCATGCATGCACACGCAGCGTGTTCCTCTGTATTGTTGCTTTATGTTGAGCTGTCTCGCTGTTGTTTCTTATTGTTTCCTCTCCTTTCTTCTACTCACTGTGTGTGTGTGTCTCTTTTTCCTTCTGTTTTTCTTTCTGCGTTCATTTTAAGATGGTAAGGGAATTTCCAAATGCCCCTGTTTGTGTTAGTTGCAGTACCCCTGTACTGATGTGATTATCTTTTTTTTTAGAAGGATTAGCGCTTAGGGAACTGTTTTGTGTGAAGTAGAACCTTTACATGATGGTTCTTTCGAGAACCTCTGAAGTAAGACAGGGATCTAGAGATCATTAGACAAGCTGATCCTCAAAATGGTCCTACTTGGAGCATTTTCTTTTTAGATATTTCCTGTCGTTGTGGCAATCTCCGGGTAGTTGTGCACAAGCTGTAGCCTTTATCTCTGTTTTAAAGGAACAGTTTGAAGAAAAATTCAACGTACAGAATTTTTTCCCATTTACCCAAATGCTGTAGTTACCCTTCTGTCGTTTTACATCGGAGCTATGAGACTAATGTAGCTAATAAGCACAGGAAGCTTATAGCCTTCAATTTAGCATCGTGCAAACTGCATGCCTTCAGACACCAGACATGTTTTAGGGTAAGGGCAAAATTGTGTACACTTCATTTTTAGCCAAACTGAATTTTGCCATAGACGCAAAGACTCCAAAAAACAACGTGCATCTTTGCTGTGTTAACAGGTGAACGAACCCAAAAGTACAAAGAGCTGCAGAAAAAAGAGGAGGAAATAGATGGTGAGTGTGATCTTCCTGCTTCTGCTTGCAGTATAACAAAGTGTGTGGGACTTCATGTGGGTGCTGAGGTCATTTCATTGTGTCCGTGTTTCCACAGCTTACCTGGAGGCATTTGACGCAAATAGAGCTCAGGAGCTGGAGCGCATTCGGGAGACTCAGGCCAACATCGTGGCTCTGCTGGAGCAGTCCAGCAGGGTAAGAAGATGTTTCAGGAGCACAGGTTGCTCATGAAGCTTCCAAATGATTAGTGAAGGCATTTTTTGTTGAATGATTTATAGCTTCTGGTGAAATGTTAAGAGCGATGTGTTGGCCAGTCAGGGGTGGTTAAAGTGTTCTGTTGTTCCTCCAGATGATTAATCGTTTGAATCAGCTCTCGTCGGTCAGTCCCCATGAGCTCAAGTCTATGCAGGAGGACCTCAACTTTAAAGAGACAGAGATGCAGAAATCTCAGAGTACAGCCAAGGGACTGTCCTCCGGTTAGTTAAACACATCTACACACGCGCACACACACACACACACATACACACACACACACACACACACACATTATACGCACTTTTGTCCTCTTTCACACACTCACTCTCCCACTTCTCTCCCTTACATGCACACCCACTCTATTGCATTTTATCACAAGGCTCAACATTGGTTCAGAGGCAATTTCTGGCACCATTTATATATACTGTGTAAATATATATATACTGTATAAATATGTGTATATATACTGTATAAATATATATATATACTGTGTGAATATATATATACTGTGTAAATATATAAATATACTGTATAAATATATATATATATACTGTGCATATATATTCAAGGAATATATAAACTACAATGTGATTATAGTTAAACGCTACAAAAACTTCTATTTCTTTCCTGACCATAACCGACAACAGTGGTGAAAAAGTGAATTTTTTTTTATATATATATATATATATATATGTGTGTGTGTGTGTGTGTGTGTGTGTGTGTTTTGTATACACTTGATTGCTGCTGCGCTGCTACACGTGTACACTGATTGACAGAGGGTTATATTGCAACGGTTCTGGTTTAAAGTGAGCTTTTTTGTCCTTGCATTTAACAACCTATCACACAGCCACAGGTACAAACTAATTAACCAGAGGCCTGCCTTTTACTGCACTAAATGCGTAGACATCTAGGGCAACTGCTGAACGTTGCGATTATTTTGTCGTAGTTTATCCACTTTGACTGATAGAACTACTCACCATGACCACGGCCAAACTACTGCACTTCAAATTGCGTATACAAAATGCTAAACAAATGGTTGCTAGATGCAGTTTTGATTCTAGCCGCTCAGGTGTAAAAAGGCTGAATGAGCGCCGAAGAAGTCACTTTTTCTGTGTCTGTGTTTCTGTGTCTGGGGTGAAGCGAGCAACTAATCTACGCATATTCCTAATTCTGATTCGTATATTGGGTTACCTGATGTCACCTCCACCGAGGGGGCTTTAAATTGTGCATGCCAAGTTTTCCATGGATTAAAAGCAGTAGCTGTCATAATTAGTGGCGTGACTAACTGCAGGCAAGGGGTTCATTCGTGTTTCTTTACACCAGAATGGCTCTGCCGGAAAGCTGGCTGTATTTCAGCTCCCTGTGCTCCTACTGCACATGACCTGTAATAATAAAGGAGGAACAGCCACACACATGCTAGTCCCCAGAATGTGACCAAACGGTCAGTTATACTGCTCATGTCCACTCCCCAGATCCACATCCTTGTCCTTCACTCCCCGCACTATGTGAGTAAATGGTGGCTGAAGCTCAGCCAAGGGGCTTTCCTTCCTTTGTATAAGACACCTCGGAGCTGCACTATCCTTCCCACTCCCCAGTATCGTCTTATCTCCATGGTGCCGCCCCATTTCCTCCCCAGCGCTCTATTCTCGGGACGGCCACGCATTGTTCCTCCGCGCCCTGTTTGTTTATCTTTTAGCAGTGCACTTTCATAGCCCGCTGAAAAGCAGTGTAGGGCTTCACTTTACAGGAAGAGGCTGCTGGAGCTCAGAAGTTCTAATGCAGCTAAAGTGAATGAGAACCAGTGGAGGGCCCATTTGTATAATGCTATATAATGCTATGTATATTAGCAATGTTAACAATTGAGGGTGGTGTATTTCTTTAAAAGGATAGTTTGGAGAAAAATCAAGTGTGCACAATTTTCCACTTACCCCAAATGTAATCAGCCAAGACATGTTTGGTGTCTGACTTTTTCTTCTGTTAAAGTTTGACACTGGAGCTATGAGGCTAATGTAGCTAACAAGTAATGGAAGTCTAGCTTCCCCAAAATCCTTTCTGTAAATACAAGCCCAAATCTTTATACACTTGCTTCAAACGACATCGTTAAGCTACATAATCTAATTTCAAAAAATAAAATAAAATAAAAAGATGGCTGCCCTTATAACGTTACAGTTTTGCGCTACGGTGGTGTTTATTTTTATAGATTACAGTAAGTCATACTGCAACCTAAACCACATTGGCAAGTCTGCGTGACATTACTTAAGAACTAGGTGTTGTTTAAGGCAGATATTTGCAAAAAAGATTTAGGCTGAGATAGACCTCCATCACTTGTAAGCCGATCGATAAAAGCGCCTGCCAAATGACTAAATATCAGTTTAAATTTAAGTGAAAAATTGTGTAAATTTGATTAACCATTTCTTTAGAGGCATTGTGTGTGTCTGTATTAGGCCTTGGGAGGTTCAATGATTGTGAGCTCAGGTCTTTGCAGGAAGAAAGACAGCCCGGTTAGGTGTGCAGAGGTAAAATGTGCAAACACAATAAATACATCATTATCTTCATAAAACAACTGGGACCCTGCAATGCTGCTGTCCAAATATTTTTGAAAACCCTCTCCAAAATATTCATTGCAAAAGGGTTTGTGTGGTCTGTGTAAAGTGGACTTTGCTTTGGTGCATGTGTGTGTGAGGTGCTTGGCTTGGGTGGTCGGTTAAAGGAAAACCCCAAGAGGAGGAAGCAGGAGAGAATGCTCAGAAATGCTGACAGGACATTTTGATTACACACTACATACTACACGCAGCAGTCTCTCCAAACACAGGACCGGGCCTGCTGCCTATCAGGAGGAACTGGCCCTCTTCCCCTTCCTGTCTCCCCAAACCCCTGAGTGCTCTGAAAAACCGAAGAACCTGCCACCAGAGAACATTCCCAATGGGAAAAAGCCTACAGATAGTGAGAGTTAGCTTAACTTCCGTCTGCGCAGAGCATGTTGTGATTGAAAAACATAGTGCTTTTGCACATTAGCTGCATTTAATAGGATTGGATGTTCTCTTTGCTCAGCTCAATATAACTGTCCCTGCACTGTTACACACACACTTGTGTCCTTTTGCCCTCTATCAGAAAACATTAGCACTTGTGAAGTGCACATTCAGCATAATTACTATTTGGAGAAAAAAGGCTTTGGAAGAAAGAAACTCGCAATCATCAAAGTTTTCAAACGGACATGTTTTAAGATTTAAAGTTCAAATCGAGGTTGTTGCGGTGGAAGGTGGCATCTGTGACGGTTGGCTCTTAGCTCTGTGCTGCTGTAGCAATAGAATATTTTACTGTTACATTTTTACGGTACACAAGATATATTAAGGAAAAAACCCCACTATTGAATCATTGATACTTAGATTTAATGTCTACAAAAATATTTTTTTAATAAAAACGCCAATCAGCCAATCAGCGTGCTGCTGTATTGTTGCGTGTTGCACCACGGTCCTGTAGAAACGAGATTTCATTTCAATGTATACGAGGTATATGGAGGAATGGCAATAAAACTCCACTTGAACTTGAGCTACTTGTCACTGCGGGTAAAAATGGAGTCGTTCAGTGTTATAAAATACCTGGAAAATCTCACGTAATTTATCACAATACTGATATTATGTTGTCATTTTCCCCAGCCTACCTTCAGTCTAGTGCTGTTGCCTTGTACCATACACGAGCCAGCACTAGATTAAAGGCTTTTTAAATGGAAAAGTGATTAACAGACACACCTATCTTGTAGGTCCACCTTGTAGCTCTACGCACAGTTTGCGTTAATCGTCCTCTACTTGTCACGAGTTGCTGCAGGTGCGCGGGTGCGGACACAAACGCGAAGCCGCTCTGAATCTCAAACATATTTAATTTACACAAATCGTCGGGGAAACAAACAGAGACTCACGTCGCGACAGGCGTGCTGACACACAAACAACGAAGGACAATACTGGACGGACACAGGCGGGTACTTATACACTTAGTGATTACTAACAAACAACATGCAGGTGGGGACAATCACATCACGGGACAAAAAGACACGGAAACAACATAAACGGGAACGTGACGGTCGTCATGGCAACCGCCACGCTATTGTCTCGCGCTCAGCCGGGCGCGTGACACTACTCTTCATCAGTGTCGGTTTCTGACCAGAGCACCACTGTCGGCTGGAAATATTTTGGTTGGACTTTTCTTTACCCAGCAGTGACATTGAGGTGTTTAAAAACCTCAGCAGTGCTGCTCCATTTGAGACACGTGTACCAATTCCATTTTATTTGTATAGACAAACAGCTTTATAGAAATCCAGATTTAGACCACACTCACTACCATGTCAGTGTCACTACTGTGCTAAGAATGGTCCATCACCCAAATAATATCTGGTCAATGGTGGTCCTATGGTGGTCCCTTTCCATTGATGGATGAGGTAGAGAGGGGCTGACAAACTGTGTATAGCAACCGATGGCCTGCAGTCAGTAATTGTATACCTAATAACATGACCAATGAGTGCAACTACAAGTTAGGTGTACCAATAAACTGTCAACTTAGTGTGTGTGTTTGCATGTGTGCAGAGTGCGAGCGTCTGCAGCAGGACCTGCTGAACGTGGAGCGGCTGGAAGGGAAGGTCCTAGCAGAGATGAACTCTCTAAAAGAGAAGATCCAGCAGATGACGGAAGGCCTGATGACGTACAGGGACCTGGATGCTCTCAAAGCCTCCGGAGAGCAGAAGATGAAGGTAGCAGACTTGTGGTTATGTGGGACAGCAGCGGTTATTTTACCTGTTGACCGAATGTCTTTATTTAATGTGTCAGCAAAAATGGGCAACAGCTGAAATCAAAGCTAACAGAAAAGCGCTCTCCACTCTCGTTAGTTTCTCCTCCACATTTAAGGAGGTCTTCATGTCTCCTATAGGTAACACATTTTATTACATTACCAAAATGTGTTTTAGAGCAGAAATGACCTAAGATGGGCATCTCCTTCCTCAAGCCAGGAAGAATATGCGTTTAAATAAGTCCTTTGCTCTGGTTAGCAGGCAGTGTTCGGTAACACACACACTCTCCACTTCCTCTTTTAAACATGGATATCAGTTGTCACTGCTCAAGCTTTCTCTATAGGACTCAGTGCACTGAAGGCACCACAGTGCAATTCTCACCAGGAGCATTTCATCAAGAACAGGATGCACCTTATTTTCTGAAAAGTCTCCCATCAGGAGCTCATGATTCTTCCTCTGTGGAAAGAGCGCGGTATCTCAAGGGTCATGCACACCATGGGTGATGTATATTTTACACCTCAAGAGTCGGATAACCCGGCGGCTTAGTTTTGGTTTGAGTAAAAAAAAAATAAGGCAAACCATAAATGAGCACTCTTGTGTTGACGTAGACACATTTTGACAAGTCACATTTAAAATGGATTCTTTCAAATGGTTTCAGTGTCAGATTTAATTACTAACGTGTATATATGCATATATGTTTCTAAAATAACAGGACATTTTTCAGGATATGGCCACAGACCCAGCAAAATTAGATTAAAATGAGCTTGGTCACAAAAACAGCAGAGCTATAGTATGTTAAAGTGCGCACAAAATCAAAATCGGTGTCTGTGCTCATTCCCGAGTGGTCGTCGAGGGCAGCGGATCCCAACCTTTTTAAAAGCACGGACTAGACCGCAACCCACATTGATCTCGAGACGTTAGTAATGCGTTCAGGTTGTTCAGAAAACTCATTTCTTGATACAGTTTTATTTCACTGTCTCGTGTTAAATGGCACTCTTTTCCCTCTCTCCCGCAAGAAGCCTAATGCTGCCGCAATGCAAACTTATTAATTAATTAATTAATTACTAACTTAATTAACTAATTAACAAGCCACAGTATGCAGTCATCAATATCGTAACAAGATCTTTTTAAGTGAGCCTTGGTTTTTGCCTGTGTAGCCTCTGTCTGCAGTCTCACCATGTTAAGGAAGCAGAGACTGTGTCCTGTGATTGATTAGATCATTAAAATAAATAAATGGGGGAGTTATTTAATGCAGCAACGTTAATAAAAAAACCCCAATGTCTAACATTAACCAAATTGGCTAAGTTTAGTTAGGCTCAGCAATATCACACTTTGATATTGATGTTTACTTCATTGGGGAATTTTTTCAACTGTAGCCCTGGGGCCTAATATTATTTTTAATCGCTGATGGGTTTTTTTTGTAATAAGGACAAATCTGTAGAAATGGAAGAGCGATATGAGTGTTTTCTTTCCTAGAGACTTACGTTTGTCCTGCGTGTGTTCTCAGAGGCTGCAGGAGGAACGGGTGTCTCTAACAGAGAGGAGAGAAGCCTTTAAGAAGATCACTCACAAGATGAACCAGGATTATGAAGCTGTGGCATCGAAGTTACAGGAGAACGAGACTCACGCACAGGTCACACACACACACACACACACACACACCCGCAGGTTGGACATGCAGTTCCTGTATATAAATACTGTGTTAATATTAATATTTTACGATGAATATTTTTATTTTAATATGATTTAATATTAGCATTAATATACAAGATTTCTTGTGTCACTCCCGAGTGGCGCAACAGAAAAGCGGTCGCCCTAACGTCGGGAGATCGCAGCCGGGAGTCCAAGAGAGCTTAATTGGCCCTGCTATGTGGGTGGGAAGGACGGCATTACTGTCTACTCTGTTGATTGGAGCAGCATTTAGCCAATGTGGGCGTCTGTGAGCGTGTGCATGTATACGAAAGAGGGCGGATAGCGCTTTCCTCCAAGTCTGTTCGTCTGCCCTGGGATGTTGTATGGCAGAGGTGCACATGTCTCGGAAGAACCTCACCTTCCCCGGTTGGTAGCTGTCATGCGATAGGGGAGAACTAGCAAATGGGTGGGAATTGGCAATGACCAAATTGGGAGAAAATGGGGTAAATATATATATATAATGTGTTTTTCCCCTAACTTTACTGTGTTGGCAAACCAGTTCCTTCACTGTAATTTTTGAGTCAACGCCCAGCAGGCAACTTTATTGTGTTCCCACCACTGCATTATTTCTGGGTGGGGTATCGTTTCCTGATGCCTGTGGTCTTATATAGGCTAAAGGTCTAGGCTCACAGTCTTGACAGCAGTCTTGGCAACACACCCCTGTGCCTATCTATGGAGGAAATGGTTTTGTCCAGCCAGCAAATTTACACTGTTGTTCTGCTGAGAGAGCAGGCGACAATCGTGTCCTTAGATACTCCAAACACACCCATTGTGCTTGGATTAGCCGGGGCATTTCACATGCCCACCCTAAACTTCATGAAATGTGTTTTTAATGATTCAATCCTTTCGGGGGAATTCATTTGAGTGTGCAAAAAAAGTGTCAAAATTGTTCCTGCAGCGCTTTTCTGAAAATCTCATCAGAAAATCTGAGTTAGTATTGAACACATGACAGGCACGAGTTAATATGAGACGCTATCATGTTCCAATATGCAATTGCACGCCATGTAAGGGGTGTGTGTGTGCAGGGTTAGGGGCGTGTTTAATTTGTATATTCATAGAATCTGGGTTTCTTAATGAGGGTAAAAGGCGCTTGTGTGTTTGTTTGTTTTTTCTCCTGTTGTCTGATTACTTTATTTTAAACCAGCACATCAAGAAATTTTTATTTGAACGTTTAATACAGAAAAAAATTATGTTTTACTAAAACAAGTGTTGGGTGACTTTAAAGCAGGTGCCCACCTCTTCATGAATTGGTCCTGGACAAAAAATTGTTACAGCCTTTCAGAAAACACTGCTTTTAATGCTAGTGACCGCCTCCCAAATCCATTCTCAAACAAAATAAGTTGTGTGGAATAAAATAACACAATGTTAATGTGAATTTTGAATGTTTGTTCTGCAGCTGGCAAATCTGGAAAGGAAGTGGCAACACCTTGAACAGAACAACTTTGTTATGAAAGAATGTATCCTTTTACACTGCTCACCATGCAAAGCCAACCTCGGGCATCATTCACTTTTATATTGATCTGCATGGGTCTGCAACAGTCCTGCATGGGTCCAGTTGTTGAAAGCTGCACCCACCCTGAACCCGCAATATTTAGTACTGCACTTTATCCACAAATATATGCAAATCAATTCTGTAATATAAGATATATTAATATCTTATATTAATATTATATTATATATATATTAATATTAATATATAATAATATATTAATTCTGTAATATAGGCCAGACACATGGCCTATATAAAGCCATGGTTCTGCCCAGTCAAACAAAAAGCTGCACTCACTTGTTAAGCCTATCAGTTTTTAAGGTGATGTGCTGTCAACAATCTTGTATTCATTCACCTGTGTTTAACTATATGTATTATAATATGTATTATTATTTATTTATATTAATATGTATTATTATGTATTATTTTACACACCCTTTTTACAATTCAGCTGTTTGTTGCTATTTGTTGGTAACCGACCCGATGCAGGACTCATATTTATATTTTTTTCTCTATTCTTTTCGACTTTTCATTCTATTGAAGATTTGTATCCTGTTTTAAACTTAGAACCTTAGTTAGAAAAAGTCTTAAATGAGCGTCTGGTGGGACTTTTGGTGTTTAACCCACCGAGGTTATCGGGTCAGATTTGGAGAGGTGGTTTCATTTAGCAGCACACAATTTTTCCGTAACTCCCCCTCCACCAGTCATCGCCTCTAAGGGCATGGAGAGCGACTACCGGCCCTTGAAGAAGAATGTCACCAAGCAGCTGTCTGAATACAATAAGATCCTCATTGATGCTTTGCAGGGCACCAAAAACTGAGCGCCACTTCCTGCCTCCCGCGACCGCCATTAGGGCTCCCCGACTTCATCACTGACTCACTTCCTGTACAGGACTGCTCTCCTACTCAACATTCCAAAGGCATGTTGCACGTGCCATAGAGATTAGAGGCGGTCCCGGTGGGAAAAACACACTTTGTCTTTCTCTACCAGATGTCAGATTTATCTGTGAGAGCTCTTTGACGACGAGTGCATGGAATTACACTTAGAGGCATGGAGAATAGTTAAGAATTCTACCAAGACGCTTACATGTGTGAATATATATATATATAATATATATATATATCGATATTTATACGAGGATATTTCTATTAATAAATGTAGTAAGTGTTTAGAGGCCTTTATCAGTTGTTCAGTTTTCAAATAAATCCAGCAGTTTGCCTTCCAGTGGAGGCGTGCCAAGTCTTACTTCACATGTGGGGAAATGAGAAGCTGATTCTTTAGATGCAGGGTCGAAACTGGTCTGTGGGGTTACTGTAGTTACTCCCACACTCCCATCAGCTACTGATTACTAACTGTGGCCACTGTCTGAGAACACCAGACCACACATGGCCTCTGTGCCTGTCAGTCCCAGTGAAGGAGGCGCTCGGGCAACACTTTTTTTTTCATTTGATTAAAATGTAACTGTTTGCACAATACTGAATCAAACTGTATCGTACCATATCGCACTGAGTTGGATTGTATCGAAAAAGCTCGAATCTGTGTCGTAGTGACTCGCTGGCTGTTTTAAATGTGTCTTAAATACATTGGGACGTTGATCATGTATCCAGATGCACATCGTTTCATTTGCGAAGGAGGGTTACACATGAGCAACTTCTCCAAAGCATCAACAAGCAATACATCCATGGACTGAACAGATATTAGATTTGATGCATTTAAAATTGAGCACTTTAACAAAGATCATGGCCGGATACAGTAGTGTTTAAAAGACACATTGGAATTTTTCTTCATACCGTTCCACTCATTCCGAATCATACTGCATTACTGATTGTAGCGATATACTTTGTTATGAATTATTGTTCGGTCCAGTCGATGAATGATGTTTTAGGAAACAATGGAATGATGTGTAATTTTCAGATGTTGGCGAGCCTCAGCCATCAGGGCATTAAAGGGTTAATGGCAGGCAGGAAGAGCGGTGGCCGATAACACTATTGTTTTAATGTTATTGGTTTCCGCTTTGCTTTATCAGAGAAGGGGGTTGCCCAGTGTTCTCCTTAGATTCATGGCTCTCTCATCCTCTCACCCACCCTGTTGTCTGCCTCACGTGTGTGTGCGCACACTCTGTTCATCTCGGAGCCATACCTCTCTCATTAACACTGCTCTCTGCCACTTATGTGTGTTTCTTTTCCCTCAAAAACGTGATCGTCATCCTTTCCCCGTCACTCCTTTACGAAAATTCACTATGGTTAACCATGGTTTTTACTATGGTACTATCATGGTAACCATGATACTACCATGGATTTACTATGGTAACCATGATACTACCATGGAGTTACAATTGGTAACTATGATACTACCATGGTTTTACTATGGCACTTCATGGTAACCATGACACTACCATGGTTTTACTATGGCACTTCATGGTTACCATGACACTACCATGGATTTACTATGATACTTCATGGTAACCATGACACTACCATCTGGAAGAGCTTCTCTCAATACACACCTTGAGAGGGGAAGAGCACCTCCCATGGACAGCTTCCAGGGGTGTGGGGTGTATGAGTAAGAAATAGTGGGCAAGGGAGGGGTGAGGTTGGTGCGGGCCACAGTTTGGAATTGCCACTGGGCCTTTCTCCACTGCAGAAATTACTGTAATCTTCGGCACCAGAAAACTGGAACTGTGCTTTTTTCATTGGCCAAAGGCTCAGTTGTATGGTTTCAGGCACTTTCTCAAGGATGGTACCAACAGTAATGACTGGAAGATGACTGGGGCAGTGGTGGCTCAGTGGTTAGGGCTCTGGGCTACTGATCAGAAGGTCGTGGGTTCAAGCTGCCATGCCGCCAAGCTGCCACTGTTGGGGCCCTTGAGCAAGCCCCTTAACCTTCTCTGCTCCGGGGGCAATGTATTATGACCCTCCACTCTGTTGTAAGTCTGGATAAGGGCGTCTGCTAAATACTGTAAATGTAAGATAAAGGAGTGGGTAATAGCAGCACTGTTTGCTGCTGACTGGTAAGCATACCACATCTTGTAAAGGCTAAAGGAACCTAAAGGCATCTTGTATGTTAGGAATAGGTGTAAGGCCCTTCTCCAAGAGATCAGCATTGTTAGGAATAGGTGTAAGGCCCTTCTCCAAGAGATCAGCAGTGTTAGGAATAGGTGTAAGGCCCTTCTCCAAGAGTTCAGCAGTGTTAGGAATAGGTGTAAGGCCCTTCTCCAAGAGATCAGCAGTGGCTCTCTGGCAGTCCAAGGATTTGAATTCACTCTTCTAATCAGTAGCACAAAATCCTATCCACTGAGCTACCAATGTAAGAGTAAATTACTGAGAAATACATTGGAAGAATATATATTTGATAATAAAGAGGAAAGAGGACTGATTAGCATCAGTCACACCAAGTAGTGAGCTCAATATGAAATCCGTGATGTAGACCATGTGCAAGAAAAGATACTCGGATGGAATATATGTAGAATAAAATACTGTAAAATGATAGGAACATGTACCGTAAGGAAGGTTTAGCGTGAAATATGAGTAGGAATATTGTGGGGATGGAATAGTGGATTGTCTTGGGGTGGGATGAGTAGTTGGAGGGTATTTAATAGGAACCCAAAGGGGGGTTAGCTTAGAGCCTCCAAAAGTTCAAAAACACAACTGCCTGTAAGAGATTCACTGCTGTGAAATGCTCTCTGTCAAACTGTTACCAAACTCTCTGACTTCACACTCGAGGCAAATCCCTCATGGAAAAAAACACACAGCAACGACCCTTCAGCTCCAAACACTCGCCATCTCTCAGTGCACTTTTAGAGACAGCCATGACTTATGGTGACCCCTGGGAAACCGTAGAAATAATAAACATTTCATGTTTATTATTAAGGATTTTTTTTGGAACTTTTGGGATATTTTTTTCCTCAGGGAGGTCATGACAGGCAGTTTACACACTCCATCTGTAGCAAGCTTCGCTATTGAGACTTGCTCTAATTGGCCCTAATGTGTATCCCAGTCCAGAAAGTTTGCAACTGGGAGTTCGAGTTACATACACACACACACTCGTACACACTCCAAGAGTTAACTTTGATAAATAGTGTGAGAGGCCATCCAAAAGGGTGTCGAGTTTTAGTGTCCTCCAGGTAACAAGCGTACACACCGGCTTAGTCTCAGGCAGCTGTGAAGTAGAGGAGACTGGAGGACTGTACACACACACACACACACACACTTAAAATTAGACATGTGGCAGCAATTATACAATATACTGTCAGTGTTATCGTTGGATGCTTCAAAATATGTTCAGTCTTTTGTCACTGCTTTCCATTTGGAAGGGGGCTGCTTAGGTAGGCAATGTTTTTTGGGCAGCGTGTTTGTGCTTTTGGAAGGCAGCCTAAGGCTTATTATTTTGGAGAAGCTTAAAGGAGAATCATGTGTATTTCCTGATGAAGGCGTTAGGATTTGAAAAACTGCAGACTCTGACCGTTAAAAGGTCAAGCTGTCAAGCTTCCTTTTTCGGTTAAAATGCTGTCCAGTGAGAACATCTACAGGCAAACATGTCATCTTGATATGTGATAATCGTGTAGACCACAGGTGTCAAGACTCCAGTCCTGCAGAGTTTAGCTTTTATCTCATTTAACACACCTGATTCCACTCATCAGCTAATTCCCAAGGCCTTCATGGGCTGAGTTTGGTGTGTTAGAGAAGGGTAAACACAAATCTCTGTAGGGTTGTGGCTCTCCAGAACCTGATTTTGACACCCCTGGTGTACACCGTGATAAAGGATTAGGTGATAATTGAGATATGTAATTGAATTAAAAGGAACAAAAAAAATCTGTCCTATTTGGTGGCAAATGCCTTTAGTGTGTGGTATATAGTACTTGATTTTATGACACACCCCCTCCCTAAAAACCTTCACTGTGAACACAGAGAGATCTAGTGAATTCCTCTGATAGTGAAGGTTCAGCCATGCGCTCTTTAACTCCTCTGTTGGCTGAGGGCCATCACTGGGTGTGATGAAGGCAGCAGAGAGGAACTCCACCCTGTACACTGCTGACTGACTTACTGCCCCCTCCACACCCGCAGCCATGAAGAGAGGGCCTTGAACTCCGCACCGCTCCGAGGAGACACTCCTTATCACGTTTTTTTTTTGTGCTCTCCGAGTCCAGCCCAGCGCTTCTCTTTTTTTCCCTAAATCACCTTCATACATCGTTTGGCAGAGACGGCTTGTCCTGAAACAGTTAGTGCTAACGCCACAAGCGCAACAATGTTTTAATTTAGTTATACAGATACATTTCCAGAATGATTGGCACCCTTTAAGAAAATGGGCAAAAACTATTGTATGAAATAAATATTGCACACACAACAATTAAAAATCTCCACCCAAACAATTGGAGAACAAAAATCTTTCTCACAAGAACTTTTTTCTTAAAATAATTATTGGCCACCCACATAGTGCAGCACCTGAACTTCATCAAGTGTCATTGGAACTTCAATTGGAATCGTGTGTTATGGTCAGAGAAGAGACTTTTTTTGGCTGTGCACTAAGTTGGCATGTTGGGTGAAAATTGGGGACTGCATACAAGGAAAATCCCTCAAAAAATGGTGGTGGATAATTGAGGCTTTGTGAAGATTGATGGCATCATGAATTCTGCTAAGTACTAGGAGATTTTAGCCCAAAACCTGGTTGTCTCTGCCAGGAGCTCAAGACCTGGCAGTAGATGATTCCTCCAACAAAATAATGACCACAAACATGCATCTAAATGAACACAAATTATTGCAAGACACAAAATCAGTTTTTTATGATGGCCGTCTTAGTCTCCATATTTGAACCCTGGTCTGAAATAAGGCAGTCCACATGCACAAACCTGAGAACATAAAGGGGCTTGAAATGTTCTGCATGGAGGAGTGGTGCAAGATCTTAAGTTTCTCCAACCTTGTTAAACATTACAGGAAGAGGCTCAGTACTGTTATTTCACCATATATTAATTGTGGGGGTGCAGATCGATTTGAAACTAGTGTTTTCTCAAAATAAAGCTCAAAATATTGCTCAGTACTTGATATTCATTTTACATATATGCATTTTTGCTGATTTTCATTATTTTTGGTGCCAGGATTTGACCCAAATCTCATCAGTAGCTCTGATCACTGATCTCTTTTTTTTACACCAGTGTAACTTCATTCACAGATTTTCTCGACCAGCACATAAATGAAAGTCGGTCATGGGAAAAGTGTGTTAGTGCTGCTAAAGAGACTCACTGTTTCCACTGCTGCTATAATAACTCGTATTATTCCACTAACCTATCTCTTTCTCTCTTTCTCCCGTTCCCCCTCTATCTCTCGCACTCACTCGCTGTCACACACTCATTCCCATACATATATATACATACACTCACACACACAGAAAGGAAGAAACACAGACTGCTGTCTAAACACCAGTTCCTTAAACCTGTTCCGCTCATGAGTCAAAGGTCCATGAGAATTTTTTTCCAACCGTGCTGAGAGAAGCCCGAGGCTGATCATTCTCACTGCACTCTAGCTGCCCTACTCGCACTGAAAATCCAATAACCCGCTCAGATAAACATAACGTGACCCGTACTTTAGCTCGAGATTCAGGATCAGACTCACGGTCAGGTAGGAAGCCTGAAATGGAGATACTCAGATGAATCTGATGTTCCAGGAACATTGTTCTGTTCCAGCAGTGCTCTCATGTTGTGGGTCATTGAAGCCCTGAGTGACGCTCTAGGTGTATAACATGAGTGTGACCTGGCTCTGTTTCACCCACCATCAACGATTATAGAATCACTACTCAGGCGCCTATGCACATCTTGTTTGTATCGTCAAGCCCCCCTAAGGGACGTCTTGTGAAATATTTAGAGGAGAAAGAATCTCTCACATATGCACACCTGTACTCACCGGGAGAGCAGCGGTATGATTAATATTCACTCGGACTTGGAAAAGCACCTTTGCATTTTATACGTTTCTGACATCTGGCTCATTTGTTAAAGTTGTAGTGGCTTAAATAGGCTCTTTCATTGATATAGAGCAGCACTCAATCATATTAATAGAACAGTTCGGCCAAAAATGAAATGTACACAATTTTGTTGCTTTACAGTCAATCAGCCAAGACATGTTTCATGTCTGAAGTTTGCTTAGTTTTGCGCTGGAGCTACAAGACTAATGTTGCTAATGTGGGAGAAGCTTATAGCTTCCTGTTTAGCATCTAAATCATCACACACTCGCCTCAAAAGACATCATTTGGCTCAGTAATACCATTTGTATATAAACAGTTTCATAAAATAGCAGAAGTCCGTATGTAAAGGACATTATATACAAATATAGACTGTATATAGACAAATCAAATTGGAACCAAACTATCATCCGAATCACTTCTAACGTACAATTCTAGCTTCAAACTTTGCGCCGCTTGTGTGTGTGTGATACCAAACTATGTGTTGTGGAAGGAAGAGATTCAACTGGCCACTATGACTGATTGTAGCTCTGCAACATCATTTCGTTCATTTATATAGATAATAATGTGTCATACAGTGTCAGACACCACATAAGCAAGTCTGTTTGAGATACTGAACAACTCGACACGGTTTTAAGGCAAGTGTGTGATTAAGTCATGGAGTTTGCACAATGCTAAACTGGTAGCTGTACTTACGTGTTAACTTCCCAATAGGTCAAGAATCTGTCAGATATGTAAAGCTGAAATGACTGAATTGACATTTTGTGCTAGCTAACCAGATGTATACAAAATTATGAAAATAATTATAGCCCAATTCATTTAAATAAATACATAAAAGGAAACACAGGACACGTGCTGTCAGCGTATTTTTTTAGGCCTGTAGTGAGTAATTCAAACTCACACAAACGTGAAGTTACGAGGACTCAGGGGAAAAGCTGGAGGCCAGCTGTAATGTGTGTGTGTGTGTGTGTGTGTGTGTGTTCTGCTACTAGTCTCTAAAAAAATGTTGTGTTAAAATAAAACTAATATATTTGAGCTCAAATTATCGCTCAGTGTGTGTTGTTCATTTTATATACATGTATTTTTGCTGATTTTCATGAAAGGGTGCCAACATTTTTTGGAGTTGATTATATCTGAAACAAAGCCATTTCCCATTTCTGATGCATGTAACCACTAAAACAAGCTGGAGGACAGTGGAGCAGCTTGTGGCTAAACATGAGGATTTGTGTATGGATTAAGCAAAAGGGAAATTTGTCAGATCCATTTAAATCAGTTTAAGCTTCTTATAGGTACGATTTCAGGGTTTTAAAGGAATGATTTGGCAAAGAATCAAACAAACAAAGTCGATCAGCCAAGACATGTTTGGTGTCTGATGTTTGCTTCATTAGTTTTTCACTGAAGCTATGAGGCTAATGTAGCTAAGAAGTAATGGCATTCTATCTCACCCAAAATCTTTAATCTTTAATCTATAAATATTTGCCCCAAGCCGCATCTAGTTTTTAAGTAATGTCACACAAACTTGCCAAGTAGTTTAGGATACACATATGACTGTAGTCTATAAACATGAACAAAACTTCACAGTGTAGCTAAATACTGGAACGTTATGGAAACGGCCATCGTGGACAACCAAAGACACATTTTTTCTCAGCGCAATTTGGTATCATACCACGTAAGATGACAAGAGGCTGATTGGTGGTTGTGTTTACATTAGTAAGGTTTTAAAATGCCCTCCCCTAGGCCCTGCCTCCCAAAGATTGAAGGCAGAATTGTACCATAAAACTGGAGGTTGTGTGGATGATTATAGATATATGTATGGACTCTCCCTGCTATTTTACATATATATATTTTTATTTTAAAATTATTTTAAGATTAACGATGTCATTTGAAACAAGTATATAAAGATTTGGGCATGTATTTATGCAAAGGATTTTGGGTGAGATACACTTTCATTATTTTTTATCTACATTAGCACGCAAAACTAAAGAAGCAAATGTCAGACACCAAAAATGTCTTGACAGATCGACTGGATTGGGGGTAAGTGAAAAATTGTGTAAATCTGATTTTGCACCAAACCATTTCTTCAAGGTAAGATGAATGCCACACCCCTATCGTCTCTGGCGTCTGAAGTTTGCTTCTTTAGTTTTGCAATGGAGCAACGAGGCTAATGTAGCTAACAAGTGGGGTCCAAAAGTATGAGAGCACATGTAAAATCCAGCAGCATGTTTCACTGTTGTTTTGATTCACTGTGGTATCAATCTCTCTTCTGTTCGTCTCCTTACATAAACCCTTCTGTTACTGCCATAAATCTCAAACTTGGA
>JAOUQW010000028.1:2854507-2873217 GCA_028565825.1 Olivaichthys viedmensis | reverse complement strand
TAACAGAAGGGTTTATGTAAGGAGACGAACAGAAGAGAGATTGATACCACAGTGAATCAAAACAACAGTGAAACATGGTGCTGGATTGTCAATGTGCTCTCAGACTTTTGGACCCCACTGTATATGTATACATCTTTCATTAATTGTGTCCATCTGTGTCTCAGGCAGTGCTCTGGATATCTCGGACGTGACACTGATAAACCCGGATCCCGTAGTGTCCTCAGCTGACGCATCTCTGCTGTGTGTGAGCAACGACTGGACGTCCTCCGGTCCAGCCTCGCTCAATCTGGGCCGTGAGTTTCCTCTGCCACAACAGGAGCTGCTTACCCCCACAGCGGACAAGACGTACCGCTCAGCCGCCAAAGTCGCCTGGAGGACGCGCAGTGACATATTCGGAGCTTTCTTTTGCCAGGCCAAAAACTCAGACGGAGGCAAGGTGTACACTTACAAAATGCTGAATGAAGGTGACTATGCTTTGCTTATGGAATGGTTCAATCGTTTTAGTGAGCCTTGGCTTGATAAACCCACAGAAAAATTTCTCAGTTGTGGAGTTTTTGTGAATAAGTCCATCAGAGTTCATTATTTAATTGATTCTGACTGGCTTGAGGTCCATAAAGACACACTTTCACTGCAATTTTATTCTGCTGTTGTAAAGTGGACGCGTCCTGGATTTTATCAGCAACGATTGGCCCACACACCGGCCCAAAAAATGCAACAGTAACCAAAAACCAATGTCTTAAAATCTGGCCACCCCACTGAGGATTTGGCTCTCTGAAAAGCTATTAAAGGAAATATGTTTTGCAGGCAAAGTGAACATTATTCTGACAAAACCGATCCTCGGGAATATGTGTGTAGATATTTAGCACCAATTATTCCTTCTATTCCAGAAGAGAGGAGAACTGATGCCAGAGGGATATAATGCCGTCACTTGGCAGTGAAGGCTATTATTGATTTAATTTTCTTCTATAAACCTAATTATCACGATCTTGTCCACAAATAAGCAATGTTAAACATTTATGGGGGATGCTTCAAAAGAAAACAAGAACTCTTCAATAAAACAGGAATGTGCTGAAGGCCAATGAGTTAGCTTGGAAAAATAAATAGGCCAGCACTGGTTTAAGTCCAGCATCATGTTTTCACATTGCCCAATTCTATGTGCTGGATTATTTCTGATCCAATTTATTGTTTTTAGCCCCCTGTGGCATCTATGAGAACATCTCAGACCAGGGGATAGGTTTATGAAATCTTCAGTAGGTCTTGATTTCCTGGAAAAAAAAGACATCTCTTTGCGTCATTTTTGGTCATACAGAAAAGCACTGCCTCGGCCCATTTCTTTTAGTTGTTTTTTTTACCCATTTTATTTTCTTTAGAGTACCATGCCTAGAGGGATTCGACAAAATTCAGAAATGCTTAACATTCTTTTTTCAGCATCCTTTCTTCCCGAGGCGCTCACGGTGACGGCCAGCGTTGGAGATGATGTTACCCTCTCATACACAAGGAGAAAGGTGGCCCAAGAGGACACGGTCATCTACAAGGAGGGTAGGAGTCCAGGCTGTATCCTAATTATGACCAATTAAATGTGATGTGGAAGAATTAAAGTCTATTAAGTGCTAGAAGATCAGATAAATCCTAGTTTAATGAAGATTATTTAGGTTGCGCGTTCAGACAGGCAGCTCAAATCCAATTTCTTTAGCGTTTCTGATTTGAGCAGGAAAGATTTTCTGGAGTTTGAATGGCAAATCGAATCAGATTTGAAACCACATAAAAATGTGAAAAAGTCAGATTTCAATGGGAAAAGACAAATATGTGAAATCTGAATTTTCATGTGGTTTCAAATCTGAATTGAATCAGATTCCTGGACATTCTAATGAGATTTCATTAGTTTTTTTCTGTCATTCAGTTTTTTCAGAAATTTGCGGCAAGAACAACATTGACAAAAAACATAGAACATTTTCTTAATGTTATAGAGGGACAAGTCAAAGACTCTTTAGGGTTCTAATAAATTGAAAAATTCAACAAAAAAAAATCTAAGACTGAAGCAGCAAAGATGTGGCCTGTCTTTTTTATTGGTTTAAAAACTCTTCAACTTTTGTCGATTATCTGCATCGAGTACATTTAGAACCGTACCTTAACATTGCCATCATGTAAAACATAATCCACAGAGAAAGCTCCATGTTGCTATCTAGCTAACTTTCATCTGTCTCAGACTACTCAACATCCGCATGCCTGTGTCGTTACTATAACTATACTACTCACATATAGTAACAATTATTATACTAGTTATGTGAATATTCAAGCAAATGTGACTACAGAAGGAACAAACAAATTATGTTTGGTCACTTGTAATTTGCAGGGCGGACACACAGTCTAAAAGTCTGGTTTGCCTTGGAACAGGTTTGCCCTGTTCTGTAAAGCAGTACTGATGTAATTTAGTTCCTTGTTGTTTATTTTAACTCTCCTCCTCTCCTCGTCCTTGAAACAGCATTACAACCCTTCAAGAATGTCGTCAACAAAGACCCGTCTTTTGAACACTCTGTGCCCAAAGGGGACATCACAGATTCAGTGCCTTACCTCATCAGCAACGTGAAGGCCTCACATGCAGGACTCTACACCATCCGTTATATCTCAGATGGCCTGCCGACCTCCGCCATCACCCGCCTCATAGTCAGGAGTCAGTGCTTCACTTAATACATTCATTGCATCTCGATCTTTCTGTAGTGCATGGTGGTGAATTAGTGCATGGTGGTGAATTAGTGCATGGTGGTGAGTTAGTACAACTATAGTAGTGTCCAAAAAAAAGAGGTCACTACCAAGATTTTATGAATTATGAAAAATGCACACAAGTTTGTCAAATGATATGCATATCGTCGCTGTCCAATGAAAAACATGTATCTCCACTTTTTGCATTTTTAACTTTTTATCATATATGGAATGTGGGTAAAAACCTCCATCTACCCCACAGCAGCTAACATCTAAATGATCAATGAAAAGCTGACGAATCACACCGTGAATTTCAGATTTATTGTGTATGATTAATGATATGAAAAAGTGTTTTTTCGTGTTCCTGAAAAATTTGAATTTTGGAGACACATGTTTTTCATTGGACTGCGACGATCTGATGTATGGAACCCAATTAAAAGTATGTACTACACTCATAGAAAAAAAAAGGTTCAATCTAGCACCCTGAAGGCTTCTTCAGCTTGTCCCATTTGGGAACCCTTAAAAGTTTTATGTAGAACCCTACAACAAAGAGTTTCCCATTCAGAAAATATAAGTAGAACCCCTTTAGAAAGCTAGAACTATCCCAAGGGTTTTTTGGATGGTTAATGGTTCTAGCTTTCTACAGGGTTCTACTTGGAACTGTTTATGAATGGGAAACCCTTTGTTTAGGGTTCTACATAGAACCCTTGAGGTACCCTTTTTTTCTAAGAGCGTATGTATGAGTCATCTAGATTAGTGCTTAGTAAACAATAAGTAGTAGGTCAAACAACAACAAAAAAGAAAAAAGATTCTTCAGGGTTCTTTTGAGGGTTCTAGCTTTCTAAAAGTGTTCTCCTTTTTGTAACCTTTTGTGAAAGGGAAATCCTCTGTTGTAGGGTTCTGAATAGAACCTTTAAGGGTTTCCCGAGAGGGACGAATCAAACCCTTTAGGGTGCTAGGTTTAAACTTCTTTTCTAAGAGTGTAGTATGTGATTTGAGACACACAAGCTGTACATGTGTTATCATTTGAATAAAATATAGCCAATGGCATCACAATAATTGTAAAAATGAAACAAATGGTGTGTGACCAGGAAATTTAGATAAATTTTCAACTTTATAAAATGATTTTTTATACAGCTAAAAATAACTCAGTATAACTGATAAAATAAAAACAGTACTTGGTAGTGGATTCTACTGTATGCAGTCTGAACACATAATTCATCTGTAATATTGCACTGAACTTTAAGGTTTTGTGATAAATGTTAAAATGCTTCTCCACAGAGCCTGGTGATGAATTAACACACCTCCTCAATGATAATAAAATAAAAAAGGAAAGCTGTTTATTCCTGTAGTATGACAGTAGAATTGTAGTCTGCTGGGATATACTCCTGATTGTTAGCTCGGTTTGTCTTGTTAAGCACTGGTGTGTGTGTGTGTGTGTGTTCAGGCTGCAGGGCGGACATGTGGGGCTCAGACTGCACTAAGGCCTGTCCGGCCTGCGCTAACGGAGGAGTGTGTGATGATAAAACAGGAGAGTGCATCTGTCCGCCGGGCTTCAAGGGTCCCATCTGTGAGACAGGTAACACACTCAGTGCTGTAAAAATACGACAGATTTAAACTGGCTCAGGCCTTAAATGTTAGAAATGTTAGAAATACTATGGCATGGCGTGATATAATTATATCATCCCTCAAATACAGCAATGCCCAGAAGTACACTATTCAATTTGTATATAAAGTAGGGGCAGGCGATATGGCCAATATATCATATCGTGATACTTGAAGACATCTTCTCGATACACAATAGGCATCACAATATTTTGTTTTGCTGAGGTTTCGCCAACAAAACAGTGAAGTCCCGTTTTAAAAAAAAAAACTTGAATTTGAGATTTTTTACTCTGTGTTTATGAAACATTACAGCATATAATGAGAAAAAAGGAGAGGACGTGAATCCAATCTGTTACTTTTTACAGCGAGTAATAATACAGTTACAAAAGCACTGACACCTGACGATATTCACGATACTCAGAAAAGTGGCATGATGTTTATATATTGCGTAATTGATATCTTATCGTCATATCGTCCAACACTAAAATAAAGCCTTATATGTGTGTACGTGTTCTGTGTCGGTGTGCAGTGTGTGGTGCCGGCCGCTTCGGGAAGACCTGTAAGGAACGCTGCATAGACGGTCAGTGTCGCGCTCTGGTTTTCTGCCTCAGAGACCCCTACGGCTGCTCGTGTGCTTCTGGGTGGAGGGGCCTAAACTGCAGCGAGCGTAAGAACAACTGCGGCTTTATTTATTTATTTCATACTCCTAATGAGAGTTTCATTTCGTTAATGACTGGACTTCATACTGTTCATGACTGCAGCGTGTCCACCCGGGTACTACGGCGCTGGCTGCAAATTGAAGTGTGTGTGTGACAAGGTTGGGGAGTGTGACCGCTTCAAAGGGTGTGTGTGTCCTGGGAGACACGGCGCCCGCTGCGACAAAGAAGGCAAGACCGCATCTGTAATGAACTAGACTTTAGCATTGACATTATACTGAACTTCTTGTCATTCTTTCTTTTGTTTAATAAAGTGAAAACCGGTACCACTTTATTTGAAGGATAACTACATAGGGCTTTTATAACACATTTATAAGCGTTGTATAAATCCTTTATAAAGCATTGCTGGAGAATCTGTGAAAGGCTTTTTGTTATTCTTTCATTACATGAAAGAGAGAACAGCCTTTAATTATCATTATGGCTAGACTATTAGTCTGTTTTTACTAACAGCACATTCATGGCACTTTGAGAAAGTTGTAGAAGGTATACATAGTGCTTCATAACCGTTATAAATGCAGATTTGATTACCACTTTAGTTTAAGAGCATTAAAATCATTCATTTGGCTGGTATATGGGCTTCGTAATCATGCTTCATAATAGTTTTGAATGTAAATAAAACCACCAGCACATCAGTTAAAGAGCATTCAATTCCATGAATCTATAAGAAGTAAATTCAGTAAATGCACTTCCCCAAAAGGTAAGATGACAGTGGATATGTCATAGAAGATTTCTTCATGAATGTGCTGTTAAAAAAGACAAAATAATAACTTTCACAATAAAGTAAAAAAATGACAGATACAACAATTTCGTTTAGTCACCCATAATGATAATTGAGGCTTGTTCTCGCTTCTCTCTTTCAAGTCACATAAAATCTCTAATGTCACCTCACGAGGTTTGACATAAGCCTTTCAAAATTTTTCCAGGATTGCTTTATTAAAGATTTATGCAATGCTTATGAAGGCCCAATGTAGGTACCCTTCAAATAGTGTTACCGTGAAATCTATTCTACATACCAAAACAAATATGGGTGAGGTTCTGACTTTAACATAACTGTGTTTCGTGGTTTGGTTCCTGCCAGACAAAGATCCAGTCATTGTGAGCAGCCTAAGAGATACAGAGCTGAACTCTGGGGCATCTTACACCGTGAACTGCTCTGTCCGTGGCCAGCCAGCACCTTTACATGGAGAAATCGTCCTGCTCAAACCCGACAAGTCCACTGCATACGTAAGATCTAGTGATTTTCTTTATTGTGAAGCAGCAGCAGAGACTATGCAGAAATTAGAACTTAATTTTTTCCTTTGGCTGCTGCCTTTTACCCAAAGTGACCTACAAGTGAGGTAATGCATGCCTAAAGATGTTAAAAGAGCCAGCAGTGATACAAGTGCTGAAAGATTGAGTTTCCATCAGCTGACCAGAATAGAGTAAGGTGAAATTAAAGCATTTTTCCAGCACTCTCAAGGTGGATAGTCACTTTTTCCAGCATAATGCAGATCAGCAATTAAGCTCAATGTGTTGCACAGCTTTGGCAAAATGCTAGATAGTTAGCTAATGTTAGCTATCTGTCAGGATTAATTTGCATTAATTTGAACGCTTTGGTGTGTTATGTGGCACAAATTCTCAATGTCAAGACATTGCAGTATGTTTCCCGTGTGTTCAGCCCTGGCTGTAAGCACGGCCTGTAACTTTCCTTTTCAAGACACTTTCATTTGAACCGGCAGCCAGGTGTAATGGTGTAATTTTAACAAACAGGTAATCATTTGAAGCTCAATAATGTCACCTGCAAATGCTGCATGGATCATAAGGTGGAATAGAGTTTGTAATAATGTCTTTAATTCTTTCAAGAGAAGGATTTCGTGGAGACTTGGCTAGACTTTTTCTATGTTCTCTGCATATTGGACCAGGTCGTGGACACTGAGACAGTGAATGGCCAGAGCACGTCCATGTTCAGGGTGGACAGGGTCGCGGTGGCTGACGGTGGACGCTGGCTCTGTCAGGTGAAGACCACCAGCGTTCAGGTGGAGAAAGACTTTATCGTCAACGTTAGAGGTGAGACCTAATTTCAGGTGGATCTAGGATCAGCCACTCATAGCCAAGGTCTATTGGTAACCATCCATGAAGGATTAACTGATCCAAGATCAGAGGTCAAATTTTTTTTTCTTCTAATTCCTCCACAGCCACAGTCTAAGATGAACCTCACTGTGTTAAATTTTCCACAAGACAAAAAGTCTAGATTGATTTTAGATCAAAGATAAAAGGCCTTCTTGCTACAGTTCCTCTACAGCCACCGTCTTATAAGAGCCTCTCAAGCTACCAAAACCACGGGCCTCCGGCCTACTAGCTAGCTAGGTAATATTAGCTAGAAGGAAGCATAGCTAGCGTTACCAGATATTTTCTTTTGCTACCTAGCTAGATTACATACTCCTATTTATTTAAAGAGTACATGTGTATTTCAAAAAGCTGGGCTGAAACGAACGAGAAATGCTTTCAAGAGTTTTATAAGTAAAAATGGAAATCACTAGTAGATTTTAAACTGAAGTTCTTGGAGTTATCTCCAAACAAAACTAGTTAGCTAATATTGGAGAAGATTTCCAAACAAGATCTAGCTATTTAAAGAATATCCCTAAAGCTATCTAGCTAGAAAAAATCCCAAAACAAAGTTAGTTAGTTAGTGAGTTAGCTAATGTTGGAAAAAACAATCATCACGCTAGATGTGATCTGTAAACAAGCTAGCTAGCTATGATTAACTGAGAAGAGGGAAGACAGTTACACAGTTAGGACACAACTCAGCCAGTCAATATACAGTACTGTGCAAAAGTACTTAGGCACCCTATATCTTTTTTTTTAATATAAATTTTGTCTTAAATGTTTATTCTGCATTAGTGTGTCATTAGAAAAGAGCAAATTTTAGATTTCCAAACATTCATTTTCCCAAAAATGTAATGTTACAGAGGAAATTTTGTAAGTCATTGAAGAAAGTAACATATTAAGAAATTGCACACTTTTTAGATTCAAAAAAGTAATAAAAATCTTTTTTTTTTTAATGTAAGACTTTTGCACAGTACTGTGTATATATATAATCTTAAACAAAGGGTCTGTTTTCTGGTCAGTAGTCAAAGACCTTATCTTCTTGTTTCAGTTCTTCCACAGCTGCAGTTTAAGTTCATCCTCTCTTAACCAAAGCCTAGTGTTAACCGTCTGCAACCGTTATCTTTCTGTTGCAGCTCCTCATTTGAAGTTTAAGTGTAATGTAGACTGCTGAATGTGTATTAGACTGATCTCTCGACATCACTAGATAAACTGATTTCAGATCAGAGGCCAAAAACCTGATGTTCTTGTTGCAGTTCCTCCGCAGCCGCAGAACCCCCCTTTGCTGAACAGCAGTGGACCGTACCATCTGGTAGTGCTGGTCAATAAGGATCCGTACACTGGGGACGGACCTGTCACCTCAGTGAAGGTGTCCTACAAACAGGCCAATTCTTCCACGTGGGAGACAGTGGAAGGTAGCAGGCTTCTCTCCTGAGTGTTTCGAACAGTGTCAGAGATCAGTCTTAGATCTCACGCAGGCGCTGATGCATGCAATTCTCTGTTAATATTTACAATTATTGAATCCTCAGTTCGAATGATCAAATGTCGCAAACAGCTCGATTACCTCATTTCTGAAATGTTTGTTGCATTTAAAAACACACAGGTCTGTCACTTAGAGTAAATACCTTTCACCCAGTTCCCTCCCTGGAATATTTCATGTCAGGGGTCAATTCTGTGCACTTGGCAAACCTCACATGTGACTGTTGATTTCCATTGTGTGCCAGATTCAAAACAATGTTTAAAAATATCTATCGGATGAGCTAAATGCATTTCTGATCAGCCTCAGATCCAAAGTAAATAATGGCCACGCAGAACAATGCGAATGATGTCACACTTCCGTAAGGCCTCTTTTGTGTCTGAGGGAGAGAAAAAGGACATAGTTTGTGATGATTCTTCACATTGGGGAACTGTTTGTTTGGCACAATTCTCAGAATTTTTTTTTTTTTGTTGTTGTTCCAAATGGAACTTCTCAATCAGATTCAAGGGGAGGCAAAGTGCAAATGAAAGAGAATATTTAAATATCCAAGTGTAGTAATGATTGCTGAACTGTAGTTAGACCTGGATTGGACTGTGTGTGTGTGTGTGTGTCAGTGAGTGGCTTTCAGGTGAAGCTGGAGAATCTCTCCCCCATGACTCAGTACATCGCATCTGTGCAGTTAAGTCGGCGAGGACCTGGAGGGACCGGTTATCCAGGACCTGAGGCTAGCTTCTATACACAGATGCTTGGTAACACACACACACAGAACCAACATTCCATGACAATTTTAACCCCAAAAGTTAACTAAAGTTACAAAAAATTCCCAAAAAACAAAAGCTAGCTAATGTTGGTGAATATCAAAGTGAGCTAGGAAACCATCCCAATGAGGCTATCTATCTATCTATCTATCTATCTATCTATCTATTTTATACATTATGACCTGTTATACAACATTATGACATTATTATATGTTGACAATGCATTTATTTATTTCACATTTAATAGTAAACACCGTCTTCTTGAAATGAGTATGAAGTTAATTAGACTGTGATATTATTTATTATTTAACGCTCTCATTTCTCGTCCTGCAGATCTGCCCCTCCCTGCAGGGGTGAAACTGACCGCACTGAGTCAGACCTCTCTGGCCCTGTCCTGGGAATCTGCCCCTGTCATGGCTCTGGCCAAAGACGATTGGCGCTACGAGGTGGCGTGTGAGCAGGCGGAGGATGTTGGCACCGCATTGAGCTTCCAGCTGCCGCTGAACTCCACTGGCATCCAGCTGAGCGAGCTGAGGGCCAGACACAAGTACAAGTGCAGGGTCAGTCTGAGCAGCAGGGCAGCGGGTCAATACTGTCCCACCGTCAGCGCCTGGACCCTCAGTGACGGTAAATTAGGGGCTGAGTTTGAATTTGGAGCAAGGCCAATATGTAGTAGTGCGGTGGAGCTTGGAGCCATTTTGCTAGAACTTCTTTATTTCTAAGAGATTCGTAATAGAAGTAGATACCAGATCTCCCAAGAACCGTCTGGTTATGGTACTGAAATATGATATATGAAATAATTGAACCAATCAAAAGTAAGATAGGCTGGGGCTCCAGAGTGGCGCAGCAGTAAAGCATTCGCTCTATCGTCCCGACGATACCACAGCCATTCGTCTAAGAGTCTAAGAGAGCGTAATAATCGCGAGAAAATAATCAACGACTGGGTGGTGTGATGCGGCCGTTACCACACCGGAGATTATTATTTTCCTATATTTATTAAAGAACGACACGTCGCACTTTTTATCCACTTTTTTTTTAATAGTTACATTTAATGTCGTGGAACGTCCATGAAACAAGTTAGTTCCTGTTCTCACTTACGTTATAACAGCTATAAACAGTCGTTCCCTCACCAGCCTCTCTCTTTTTTCTCTATATTGAAGTTAATAAGACAAAAAAAATGCAGCTTGTCATGTTACTGATAAACCGCAAAGTGCTACAAACTCCTCTGTCCTGAAGACTTTCCCACGGTGGAAAACTTAAAGGAACAGCTTTACCTCTGACTGCTACTGTTAAATGTTAAATAAACCTTCTCCTTACAGAAAACTTCACCACAGCAACGATTATACGTTTTTCTTTATTAAATAACAACACTTTTTAAAATCACTTTATATTAAAGGCTTAAATTATGTGAGCGTCCGCCATACAAGTCCCTGTGAATTAGTTGTTACTATAGAAAAAATAACGTATTAGAACGAGTGCGTTATTTTCTATTAAATAACCTGTAATTTTTCTCAAAATATTTGAAATACTGAATAAAATACCTAAAGATACATTTTGGTGTCTGCTTAATATTATTTAGATCTACATTATATAGGTTTTAGTGAATAAAATAATGAGTGTTGAATAAAAAATGACAGGTGATCACAAACTTTTGCACAGTCATGTATTATTTCTTCAGTATATTTTTATATACTGTTTTATTTCATGAAAATGTATGACAATTTTTTACTCATTTTATACTTATTATTCAGAGCTTCCTCCTGTTCCCTCCGATGTCTCCACGTCCAACATCACCGACTCTTCGGCCATCATCAGCTGGTCCATTGCAGAGGGCCACTCCATCTCCAAGGTGATCATCCGTTACCAGGAGACAAAGGAGGCCGAGTACAGCCAGCAGGTGGAGCTGGGGGTGCAGGCATCCCAGAATGCCATGCAGTTCACACTGAGAGGACTGAGGCCTGATACCGAGTACAAGCTGGAGCTCTGGAGCATCAATAACATGGGGGAGAGTCAGGAGAAAAAGCTGGTCCATCTGAGGATGCTAACACCACAGGAAAGCTTGCGTGAGTTCCCCCCCCACACACACACGAGAATAGGAACTCTAAAAATGTGAGGATTTCTTTAAAAGCAGGTTCATCCTTTCCAACACACCCATTTGAACTGTGTCTCAGGCCTGTACGGGTTTGATGCTGATGGGAACATGCTGTTCTATGCCATCCTGGGTTCTGCTGGGATGACCTGCCTCACCATCCTGCTGGCCTTCTGCATCGTGCTCCAGCTCAAGAGAACCTCCTTTCAGAGACGCATGGTACACGGCTTTCACACCTTCCACTGTGTGTAAGAGTGTCCCATTGCCCCAGATTGTTAAATTTACATTTAATAGCAATACAAATGGAATGAAATAAAATGTATCGAAATACACCCCGAAAAGCCCTGATGGCAGGAGTGTGTGTGCACAGATGGGAGTGTAAATTAGAGATTGAAGGAATGGGACAGCCACTAAAATCACCTTTTTTTTTCTCTTCAGATTTGCAAACTGTATTCTTACAAACTAGTAAAACTTTATGTTTATTTGAAATTATATTTGAAAAAGCTCATTAAGATTGATGATGAACATTTAACCCCCCCCCCCTTTTTTTTTTTACATTTTACAATATTCTACAGTCTACAAAAATGTTTTAGATTTCTATTTTACAAATTAGCTACAATTTACCTTCTTTGTTTTGTACAATGCAAACTTTTGCACTCAACTGTAGAACAGAATGCTTTTAAACTGCATGTCCCAGCTTGGAAGGAATTTGGAGCCAGAACGCAAGGTCACCCATGATATGGCACCCCTGGAGCAGTTGAGTGTTAAATGTCTTGCTCAAGAGCCCAAAAGTGGCACTTTGGTGGTGTTGGGATTTAATCTCACAACCTTCCGATCAATAGCCCAGAACCTTAAGCCCTGATCCCCCACTACTCCACTGTTTTTTTTTTCCACATTAACCCGGTTGTCACAGCATGACACATACTCTTTATCTCTAACGGCGGTGTCTCTCGCCCCTCAGAGAGAGGAACCCGTGGTGCAGTTCAGCACCGGCTCTTTAAACACGCAGAAGAAAGTGACGAGCTCGACGCAGGCCGTGTCCTACCCAATGCTGGAGTGGAGCGACATCAAATTCCAGGATGTGATCGGAGAAGGAAACTTTGGCCAGGTGCTCAAGGCTCGCATCAAGAAGGACGGCCTGAGGATGGACGCGGCCATCAAGAGGATGAAAGGTCAGGAGAGTTTGGGTTCTGTCTGCGTAGTGGTTGTTCTTAGGACTGGCATAAATCTGTGTTCCCTATGTTTAATGAAGAGCAAATTTCAATGGTTTTATTTCCCAAATGTCCCCTTGGGGACCAATAAAGTACATCTATCTAGATATCTGTTCTGCTAAAGCGCATGTATAGGGGTGTGATGGATACTAATATGGTGGTATATGAAATATGCTACAAGGGTTTTAAAAGTGGGTAGCCTACTTTTTATACATCAAACATGACAAGCAAAAATGAGAGAAAATTGTGTTTCTACATTGTTTTGATAAACTAGCAAAAGCTATGAGTCGATCCTTTTATCAAATCTGTTTTGAAAAATATTCAGAATATGCTGAATCATTTAATACCTGCACTGCTGCTGCAGTGTTATATCATTTACTGTTGTCCTCTTTGAAAATGTGACATTGCAAGCAGATACAGATATACAGATTGTACGGTTATCATTCCATCCCAACTTTAAACGTGCCGAGAATGTTATTTGAAGCCAATCAAAGCACGTGTGCGGTGTCTTCATCCTGATCAAACAGAGGTTGTTGAGAAAGTTGTAAATCATCAGGAGAATTCAAAAGTGTCGGCATGTTAGGAAGGCGTCTTTTTGCAATTCTTACACTTACTTCTGTGCTTCCCTGCCTCTCAGAATACGCCTCGAAAGATGACCACAGAGACTTTGCAGGTGAGCTGGAGGTCCTGTGTAAACTGGGCCACCATCCCAACATCATCAACCTGCTAGGAGCCTGCGAGCATCGAGGTGTGTACCCCACTGCAGATGTTCCTCGAATTGCCCTGTGCAAACGCAGTCTTTCTTCCCATCTCTTGAAAATGCAAACTTTTAGTTCACGCCTCTTAAAGGCTCACTCCACCTAGGGGCCTTGGGTAGTCAGTTCCACTATTTCCCTATGCTGTGATGCCCCAGCCTATATGAGCTACAGAATAATCCACAGCTAAACACTGGGATTGGAGCTAATGCTAGCACTCAGTAATGCTACACACACTAGCTACGAATGACCCTTACAAGTTGATGAAGACTGACACTAACTCTGCATCTCTCTCTCTCAGGTTATCTGTATTTAGCCATCGAGTATGCTCCTCATGGCAACCTGCTGGACTTCCTGAGGAAAAGTCGCGTGCTGGAGACAGATCCAGCCTTTGCGATCGCTAACAGCACTGCTTCCACGCTGTCCTCCCAGCAGCTGCTACACTTCGCTGCCGATGTGGCCCGAGGCATGGACTACCTGAGCCAGAAACAGGTCAGCAATCCGGCAGTCTCTCTATAGGAATCCCAGCACAAATGATAAACGGATTCTCAGAATAAAAACACATTTCACATTGTTCCTAATTTAAGTTATCTACGGTTAAAGGAATACTCCAGCGTTTTTCAACCTAATCTTTATCCACTACAACTGTAGTGTACATGTGATTACCATCGACAGGAATTTCAACACGGTTCCCTGTACTGAGAAAATAACAGAATATCTGTTTACTAAAACTCACTTGTAATAGTACTCTAAGGGCAGTTGTTGAATTCTGTCAATATACGTTTAAAATACGTGACTATATAACGTGAATTCAAAATTACAACCGTTACACTTTACCAATATAGATCTTAGAATGAGACAGACACGAGAGAAAGTCTGTTCTTATAGAGTTTTATCCAACTTTCCAACACAATACAGTAAAATGTAATTCGGTTACATACGCTTTCCTGAAGGTTTTGCCATTGGACCCACATGACTATGCTAATAACAATCACAACCACAAATTCTTCCCCTCTGAAAAAAGTAGTCCCATCTCTTATAGTACAAACTATACATATCTAGACCTTAATTTAGAAACACCTTTGACTGAGAAATTCATGAAAGCGTTCTTCAAAAATAAGTGTTTCACATAAACGTTTATTTACTGCCCCAACAAGTGCCCTTAGACTTCCATTATAAGTGAGTTTGGAGTAAACAGGTTTCTGCTCTTGGAGTATTCCTTTAATGTCTAATTTAATAAAAGTAATTTAATAATATGTGCATTTTGTAGTTCATCCACAGAGATTTAGCAGCCAGAAACATCCTGGTGGGTGAAAACTATGTGGCCAAGATCGCTGATTTCGGCCTCTCACGAGGACAAGAGGTGTACGTGAAGAAGACCATGGTAACGTCTAATCACATTCCTGCTTTGTTGTGTTTAATCAATACTCACAATATTCAAACACTCATATCAATGCTTATAATATATAGAGTTGGTTGAGATGAAGAAATAGTTGGTGTTTCCTGTGTACAGGGCCGATTACCTGTGCGATGGATGGCCATTGAATCCCTTAACTACAGTGTGTATACAACTAACAGTGACGTGTAAGATTCTCCAGCTCTTTCTGACAGAGAACGTAGTAATGATGATAAATCAGACCTTTAATACAAGTACCAGATAAAAAGTCTTACTTTTCTTCTCTCTCAGATGGTCATACGGAGTGCTTCTCTGGGAGGTGGTGAGTTTAGGTATGTTCCCACTGTGAGATCTTTTAATAATAGACAATCGTATCACGCAAAATTATATTAAATAGTCTTTTAAATAGTCTTATATGGAAAGAAAAAAAAGCATTATTATTTTTTTCTGTTCCGTCTCAAGGAAATATTTTGTGATTTCAAGAGAAAAAAAGTTTTATTAAGAAAACTAACTGAATGACTAGGCTTGTAGATGCAAGATCCAAAGACGTGTAAACTTATAAATAATTGCCCGATAATAGGAAACAGTGAGATACCAGCTGTTAAAGTACCCCTGAGCATGTCATTTTACATGATACAAAATAAAAAATTATGTAGAATAATAAATGGTTTCATATGTTCGATGCCCAGGAAACTACTAAAAAATGGCATTGGAGCAGTTCTACACCTTTACCCTTTTTAAAACTGCCTGTATTTATGAATATACTGTACATGAATATGCAATTTGGAAACGCCCCCATGTCCTCCTCTCATCCCTAATAAATAACCTGCTATTAAACTAGCTTGCTTTTGTCACAGGTCGACACTAGTGAGATTTCAAGATTAAAGTCTTGGTTTGCATCGTGATTTTCTCAGCGATTTATTTAACAGCAACCAAAGCCGTGGAGTTCATAATAAACCGAGTGTCATCATAAACTGAGTTCATACATAACACTCCCTGAATCAGTTTTATACAGAAGTACGGAGGAAATCTGTTTTAAATCGAAAAATGTGAACTTTGCAACTTTGACCAATCTGTATAATCAGGTAACCATTAAAACATTATGTTTTTGAGTTCAGGGAGAATCCAGAAACTAAGTAGAAAATAATTAATTAACTCTATAGCTACCCTTTTAGTCTTACGCATTTTTATTGCCTGACAGCTAACTTGGTTATCTTAATGACCAAAGTTGCTCATGATTTGAGGTAGACGGGTTTTTAACAGTTGTATTTTCGTTAGAGTTTGAAATATGACTGTTGTTCGACTTAAGTTTTGTTACTTTGGGATTACGAGAAAAAGGAGATGTGACCTCGAGAAAGCTTTTGCATAAATGTGCTCTGAATTTTCCAATTGTCCCTTCCTGTTTGTGTCTGTGATCTTGGGTAGTTTCCTGTATAATGCAGAATGGATATAAAAACAGGACATAAACCAAAAAGAATGCTGTTGGACGATATTTTAGCCTCTTGAGATCACAACTTATTTTTACAAGTTGTTTTATTGACATGGCCTCTCTTTACTACCATACTTATTCCTGCTAAATAGGAATATTTTTAATTCATGTGAATGGTGGTGTTTATATGATGATTAAGTCTAGCTCATGAATATGATGGTTTTCAGGAGGGACGCCGTACTGTGGCATGACCTGTGCTGAGCTTTACGAGAAACTGCCTCAGGGTTATCGCCTGGAGAAACCACTCAACTGTGACGACGAAGTGTAAGTGTGTGTGTGTTAAAGGTTCTTAACACCTTCGTTACATAAACGTGCTGGAGAACAGTTTCTCAATTAACCTGTTAGTAATTTACTGAATCCTATTCATAGTTGAAGGGAACTGAATGTGTGACATGAAAAGCGCTCTCCATTTTTTTAAAATGCTTTGTCTTTGTTTTTGTAGCTATGAGCTGATGAGGCAGTGTTGGAGAGAAAAGCCCTATGAGAGGCCGTCGTTCGCTCAGATCCTGGTGTCCCTCAACCGCATGCTGGAGGAGAGAAAGGTGAAACAGCAGCACACAATGCAACAAGATGATCGAAATTCCTCCTTTAGGCCTTTCTCCACTGCACAAAAGTACAGAACTCTTGACACCAGAAAACTAGAACTAAGGATCTTTATAAGTTCCCGATCAAATCCCGATGATGCCACAGCCGTCCGTGGCCAGGAGTCCAAGAGAGCATAATTGTCCTGCTTTCTGGGTGGGAAGGACGGCCTTCATCCCTAACTTGTCGATCAGAGCGACGCTAGCCAATCTTTGTTGTCTGTTAGCTCATGTATACAGAATAGAGATGTTAGTGCTCTCCTCCAAGTGCATTCAGCTGCAGCTCGAAAGGATGCAGTGGCTTCACGTGATTCGGAGGTAGCATGTGTTAGCCTTCACCCTCTCAGACTGGTAGCTGTGGTGCGATAGTGAAGGTGTAAAACTGCTGGCATGAAGCATCTGCATGCCTTTTAAATGTGCTCAGAATATTTCAGTAGTCCTTTCTGTTGGGGTATGTGACAAAATTAACCATCCGGAGCACTTAGGCACTGAATATAGAGCTGCTGATGTTGCAAATGACCACATGCAGTGAGTAAGTATCTCACATGTCTCCTCTTTCTCCTACAGACGTATGTGAACACGACGTTGTATGAGAAATTCACCTACGCCGGAATCGATTGCTCCGCCGAGGAGGCCGGCTGAGAAAGATCCCGCTAGCGCGTGGGGGCTGCCGTTCACTCTGTACAAGCGTACATGTATCATAAGGATATCAAAGTTTATGCAATCTTGTGATCAGGATTCACGGACTAGAACTTTTTTTTGCACACATTGTGTATTCCCTCTCGTTATTGTGATTACTAACAGAAAGTCTGTGTTTATTCCCGTTTGTGTTATGGAAATGGCTGTAAAATGGTCAAATGTGATGTGGAGTGAGTGAGTGAGCTGTATTGCAGTATTAAAACTGTAGAGGTATGTTCAAAATCCTAAGCTGGATGTGGCAGCCATTTTGGTTTCTGTTGAGAGTTTTGGTTGCTGTATATTGGGCATTGTGCAAACATGTTGTGCAAACATCTTTTGATGGCTTTTAAGAGACCAATAAACTTCTTCTTGTGAAATGTCATCGCTTGGGTAAGAGGATTATGGATTGTGAAATACAGCAGCTTAGTAAATAAATTAATTCAGATTCAGCACATAATATTTAATGAAAACCCCCTACAACCCTGAGCCTCGCACTTTATTAGTGAAATTTCACAAAGGGATTTTGCCATTTTTGCCTGTGAAATGAGTAACGAGCTACTTGAAAAAATGACACATTGTTGTCCAACATCTCCTTCAGTCTTGTCTAGGTTTCACTTTAGTACTGGCGTGAGACCCACGTCCTCTTACTCTCTCTTTGTAAGACTTAGATACTTCAGTGTCAGTCCCACAGTCTGCATTCGCGAAGATCAAGAGGCCTGTTTGTAGCTCATTTCTGTAGGACTCATTGTAGGCTATAATAATAATTATATAAATATAATAAATCCTCCTGTCAGAGTTTTCACAGTTTTTTGTTTTTTACAGCAATATACTGGCAACACTATTGCTAGAACTTTACTTAGCTAGTCCATTACAGTAAGCAGTAACACATTACTTAAAGGTTAGTATTCATAACGTTACATGACCCCGACATAAGCCCTTCATGACAAGAGCTTAGGTCACCTTTGTCCAATTTTCTACTTACCCACCCTCGGCAAGTTATTTCACATCATCACATAACACACCAGAAATACACTGAGCTACAAAGTCAGTTGTCATTACGTTCTGATGTAAGTCAGCCCGGAAAAAGTGTCATAAAAGTGTCATAACACTGACCTTATGTCAACAAGAATCTATGTCACATGACTCGGGTGTTATGTCAACTTGACATCA
>JAOUQW010000028.1:2824250-2845280 GCA_028565825.1 Olivaichthys viedmensis | reverse complement strand
CAATTTGATCTATGACATTTTGCGCTGGCCGAGGAAAGAGCTCGCTACGCCGGCTGATGTACAAATAGCCAATTAGTTTATCTTATGATCCCTCCCGTTTATATTTGCCATTACAAACGGTATATTTAAGTGCAAGACACTGATGGCCATGTTAGCGACGCTACACGTTCATGTATATCGAATTTCATCTTAAAATTCATAATCGAAATCATAATAAATTTAATCGAAATTCTAATCGAAATCGAATAATCGCACAGCCCTAATGCTCATGTCTTAACGTTTTCAAATCTAAAACAGTAATGCCAGCATGGCGCTTTATACTGTATATTCCTATTCACGGATGATAACTATTAGAATATTAGAGACCCGGCTGTGTAAGACTGATCAGTTAATATACAAGCTTTTTTATTTTATTTCTTTTTTAAAAATAAATATCAACATTTATGTCCTCCTGGTATTCTGCTGTGTTTGCTAAACGTACAAATCACAGCACCCTAAAGCACCTCGTATCTGTAAGTGTTACGAAGTTAACGTTGCCTTCTTATTATCAATGGGAAATATTCTCAACTAATGCTGCGATAACAAAGACAAGCTTAAGTTCATTTAGAAAATTCATTACAATGGTTAAACTGACAGGGATTGGAGGGTGAGATATTATTGTGAATATATCACATAGCCATGTAATAATAACCACTCAAGACTAGTACTTATTGAAAATAACTGTGAGTTTATCATATGTAGATACAGGAGTGCTTTTCTGTGCACATTATTACAATATCAGTGGTTGTTGAGGACAACTCAACGGCTTAACTCAGAAAACTGGCCAATATCACAGCGGGAAAATAAAAAGCAAACAAAAATTTTGATGAAAAAGCTATTGATGGTTACAAAAGGTTATAAAAAGACACGCTAAATCAAACAGCAGGCCATCCATTACAGAGAGAGTGCGTCTGGAGTTTAATTTAATTTAACCTATTATAAAAACACATGGTAAATCACTTAGACCACTCAGTGATTTACACGGTCACATGGCCAGTGTCACTTGACATTCGAGATTAGCAACTTGAGATGCTGGACTTTCCATAAGAGAGCTACTGTTACGGTATATTAGCACTGCACCCCCTGGTGTTCAGTAGGCAAGCGGGACGGCTCGGGATGCCACTGGTGACTGACTGCAATGCAGCACAGAAAAACTGCTTGTCATCACACAGAGTACATTTCTACTAAAGATCACTCTGGTAGAGTCGCTCACAGCATGACCCGAGCAAAGAGCTGACAAAAAGCACATTTCGTTCCTTTGCTGATAAGTACAAGTTGTACTTCTGTAATGACCAATATATTATTTCACATATTAAATGCCGAAATATTCTGAAGAACGTGTTAATTACGGCTGTGTCATAATTTTCAACAGTCACGCAAGTTCTTTTTAATTACCATATTATTATGACTGCCTCCACATCACTTCTATGACATTACAGTTTTAAAGAAAAGCCCATAATGACATGTGCAACTTATTTGAATCAGCCTGTTCTCCTAAAAGCACAAAAGTGCTGGTCCTTATTAGATGGCAGAGAATGAGATTGCACTTACTGAATCACAGTTACTAAGCACTGGTGAGGTATATTTACATTTAAACTTCCTATGTTACTTTTTAACTACACTAATAGGTAAAAATGACCTTTGTTCATATGCTAACATAACGTAAACCAAATAAATCATTATGATATTAACACTGGGATGATTCTGGAAACTACGTCTTTTCAAACAGCAGTCTTTTGCATCCGGGAGTGGCACAAGCTGCCACCCTGGAAATAAGCCTTGCCACCCCATCTCTGAGAGATCTATTACTCAGATGCAGACTTTAAGAGTCATATCTAGCTCATGTAGATTTAAATCATCATTTTGGCGTTGTATGTATTTTGACCAAACCCTTTAAGTATTAGGAACTATAGAGCAACTATGAAGCCAATACAGTGATGTCATTTCATGGCCACAAGTAAGATACTTACTTTGTCCAGAGGCCATCACTGAGGTTTCTAAAACACCAGCCAATCTTTTAGAGCTGATACAGCAGAGATAGAGACTCCTCAATAATCATAGCCGTGACATTCCTGACTACTCATACACACATTCAGAGCATGGGGCTGGGTTTTTAGTAAGAATAAATAGGAACACAGCACAAAATGTGCTGCATAAGAGCTGGATGAACCTTTAAAGAGCTGCTTTAGGGCTAATGACGGTTATCAAATCTATTTTAACAATGTTAAAAAAACTGCAACGAATGATCATAGGCCAAATTTCAATCTCAAACTCCTACCCATAGAACCTCCTAATGCCCATACAACGAGAGTTCCTCCATGTTGTCTTATTGAGGTAAAAGTGCTGCTGCAAGGCGCTTTGGGAGCTGCTTCTTGGTACTTTGTGTACACGTGGCTTGGTCAGCGTTTGGACGTGAGTGTGAGGGTGGAGGAGACTCGGAAGATCTGAGGCAGCATGTTGCTCAGCTGGTAGAACATTTCCTCAGAGATACTCTGTCAAATAAAGCGCAAGTAGGAAAGGCAAAGTGTTTACTAAGCAGAGACACTGGGCACGAAAAAGCACAAAAGCAACAATGTGAGAAAATATGTATATTACAGGCAATGCACTTAGAGGAATGTTAACTAATATTACGCAATAAATTCAACGGAAATGCTGCCGAAAAAGCAATGAACTCAGAAACATACAGCAATTCTTAATAACCTTAATATACAGTAAGCTCCAGAATTATTGGCACCCTTGGTAAAGATGGATTAAAAAAAAGGTTATGAAAAAAATGTCTGTGGTTAATTTGCTTAATCTCACACTGAAAATATGAGAGAAATCTAACCTTTAATTGAAGTAAAGTGTTTCTAAGGAAATAAAAAACCCTTATTGAAAAATATATATTTTTAACAACCCCATGTTATTGGCACCCCTAGAAATTCTTATGAACAAAATGTAACTGAAGCATGTTCCCATTTATATTTTACATTTTTAAGTTCACCTGAGTGTTTAGGAACTCTTAAACGGTCATCCATGACTTCCTGTTTCACTGGGGTATAAATATGAGGTGACACAGAGGCCAAATTCCCTCAGTCATTCATCAACATGGGGAAGATTAGAGAAAACACAATGAAATTATATAATTCTGGAGCTGACTGCATATATATATATATAAAATGTGTGCGTGTTTAAAACTCATTAACCCTATAAACCCAGGGTCAGTAGAAATAGACAGACAGAGATTTTTATTATTTTTTATTAAGTGTAAATTTTGTTGGATTTCATATAAATTGTAAGTTTAAGAAAAGTTATAAATCTCAAATCCCACCCGTTACCGTAAACCTTAACCATTTGTAACTTTACAGGTGGCTTGTAACAAGTCTCTCTCAATGACTTTCCAATCGTGAGACCAGTGAGTCCTAAAAGACACACAATGATGACCTACATTCAGCTAAGCCCCCAAAATGCATCTGCCTCTGGAGGACTTCATATTCAAGGCCCAGTCACACAAGCTTTCTGCCAGTAAAATCTCACAAGCGAAATGACATTCGTTTAAATGGAATTCGCCGTGATTGATTGCGATATGCCGAGTAGGATATCCATGGTGCACACCAACAGAAAGAGCCCAAAAGCACCACCCTTGGATGAAATAAAGTTCGACTGGGAGCACTTGTGGATTTATGGATAGTGAAATAGGGCTTTTTTTGTATTGTAATTTTATCACAATTGATTTCTGGATAACTCTACTCCATTACCTGAAAACTCCAGGCGTGGATTTACTGAACTGACCCACACAGCAGTGAGCATCACACATTCGGAAAATACAATCTAAAGTGTGGCTGTAAAGAAATTGAATTCAAAAATAATGAAATTAAAAGTTCCTGAATATAAAAACACTAAAAAGAGCAGTAAACAGTAAAAAAACTAAACTCAGTGTGTTGGTGTTTCGCAGCCTTTGCCTTTAAAACTGTATCAATTCTCAGTTTTATAAGGAAATCGACTTGCCACGGTTCTTCTGCAGAACGTTGGTTCTCACTTGCTTCTGTCTCTGCAGCTAAAATCCCAGAACAGCCTTCATTCTGTTTTTATCTAAAAAGTGCTCGATTACTGAATATCTTAATAATATTTCTTTAATGACTTACAAAAAAGTTTCTGTACATTTTGAGGAAATTAATGTTTTGAAATCTAAAAATTTGCTCTTTTCTAATGACACACCGATGCCGAAGACATAAAATTAAAATAAATAAATGCCACTTTCAAAATTGCTTATCGTCCCTGCCCCTAAAATTAATAATCTCAATTAGAACTGTTTAGTAGGAGCAAGTCAAGGTGACTGGACCTGTAATATAATCTGGATCAGTGGAGGACGAACGGCTTGAAGATTATGGTACAAATCAGGTCACCTTGACTTACTACTGCTAGACAGTTCAATGATCTGGAGGACTGACAACTAGATTCAAGGACGGTCGTATGGCTCAGAGTTAGAATGTGCCTGACTAAGAGACTTTGGAAATTATAGAACTGTCAGAAAAACAAAATTATTCAAACAAAACAAATTAGTGGGTATGTGTCAGTCAATACATATCCGACAGGAGAGCGTGATGCAGAATGGGGCGCGTCTCTCCGCAGCCTAAAGCAACTGTTTATTTAAAAGACAGCGTGAGAGAGATATATAGAAAGAAAGAGAAAGAGAAAGAGAGAGAGAGAGAGAGAGAGAGACACTTGCTCCAGAATAAAGCGGAGTAAGCACTGAGGTCATGTGATCTTAAGGCTAATAAGCACCCACTCGGCATAATGAGAGACTGGCTGTTACCCCTCCTACGGTACCACCACAGGACACGCACGCATGCACGCACTTTCCTTTAAATCACTACAGAAAAAGAAGGAGACCAAAAAGCAGACCATGCTGTGTATAGCTGTGTCTGTCCTAATGCGTGGCCTCACTGAGGAATAAAAAAGGGCCGAGAGAAAGTGTGACGGGCGGAGAGCGACACATAAGGGGTGTCCTGAAAGCCGAAATAGAAAAGACACAACATAATAAAGTGTTCTGTGAAGGAGGGAGCTCGTCTGACCGTCCTCTCACTACCGTGCTCTGTATTTATATATAGAGCGGGAGAGACAGATTCAGGGAGATCACGCTCTGATTATAGTCGCTATGACAATGGATGACAGGGGAGGTTTCTGGGATTGTGGTTAACTTGCAGGGAAAGAAGAGCGAGAGATATAGGGAGAAAGACAGAAGGAGAGCGAGAGAGAGAGAGACGGGTAGCGACACGACGCAACAAAACGGCCATAATTGTTTCTCACGTTCCACTCTTTAAGCCTATCGCTAGCTAGCTAACATAGCTAGTGGCCTAGAGAGCCATGCTGTGGCGTCACAGTCATGGTGCAGTGGTTCGCCCTGGGGAATACAACCGAGGGCGTTGAAAATGTGCGCGGCCACTGCTCAGCTCCGTTTCCATGGTTACAGCCACGGCTCTGACCGGTGGCTCGTGGCGAGTCTTGGAGGGTTTGTATACGTTATCGCTAATAATCACGCTCACTAGAGTGATCACTAATGACTGTTTTACTTCAGGAACCTCGCTGTTCAGCTCTATTATCTGGTGCGGTGGGTGGAGCTAGGCCTAGTGAGTGGGCGTGGCCGACGTCCATTAAACAATTCCACACTCGTATGTTATAATATGCTATTATCTAGACAACAGTAGATGAGATAACGTCCAGGATTAAAAGAGGAAGAACGCAACACTCGTCTCATCTCAAAACACAAAATCACAGTGAACTGTGAAGCTCCTTCACTGCAACTCGGAGCTCAGTAGCTCCATGAAAAGGGTTCGGAGGTCACACGAGCCTCCAGATGTCACCACACATCCGGGCAACAGGAACTTCCTCTTCCCCATGGCCTCCCAAAACCAATGAAGCTCTGAGCAAAGCGGTCACTTCCCCACTTCTGACCTCTGACCTGCTGCAGAGTCGCCTCAATAGCGGTGCTCAAGGTGCAGCTTCACAGATCCTTAAATCATTTTAGGAGAAGTCACCTAACCCTAAATAGTCTCAGGTCACTTTCTGCTGTCCACCAAATGCATGTTGCATTAAAAAGATTTAGACCAATTAAAAACAACAACCAATGGTGTCACAATATTAATTAAATATACTATTATTATTTAGCATTTTTCTGTTTGTTTTTATTCTCCTGTTTATTTAATATATTTTTTAAATATAACAAGATAATCTAATTACATTTCTGCAACTTTGAAATAAAAGTGTATAATGTCGAATTGAATTGTAGCCCGTTATAACAATATCCATTTCATCATAGTGCATTGTGTGCGATTTGAGACACAGCCTTATTATTCTGTCTGTAACAGAAATATTACTGTCCAAGCATTTTTTTTTCCTCTCTCAAAGTTTTATTGTTGTTGATCCATTTCTTATGTTACTTTATCTTTGTGCTTTTACTTTGCCTCCTAGTTTTATTTATACAATGCTTTTTTCTGTCTTACAAGCTGTGCTAAACGCTTGTGAAAAAGTGTGTGCGTGTTTCAGTAAATCCTTGTTAAATCCTCTTTGCAGCTGCCTGTGTAATGGCATCCTGGATCTCCCATTGTGCAAACCTGTTACTGGCCACCTGACACTGCGAGGAGGAGTGTTTGAGCAGCAGCTCGTCTGATTCCTGCCTCCTCCTCTGGGCCTGTGTGCCGTGTGTGTTTACTGAGAGAGAGAGAGAGAGAGAGAGAGAGAGAGAGAGAGAGAGAGAGAGAGTAGAGGAGGAGGAGAGATGAAGCTTCAGGCTGAGAGTGTGTGTGCAGCAAATGATTGCATAAAAGGCAGGTCAGAAACCTACAGAGACGGACGGGACGGGGCTGGAGATGCACTTAACCACTGCACACGATGAGGGACGAACAAGCTGGTGATGGACGGCACGCATCCTTTCATCAGCAGAGAGAGAGAGAGACACCCGACATCATATCACTTACCCTCTAAGCCTGCTGCGTACTCTGGCAAGTGTGTGTCACGCCAGCAAGTGTGTGACACATCAGAGACAAGTGTCTGAGCATTGGTGCTACACACACACACACACACACACACACACACACACACACACAGTCCAGAACATTTTAGGTCTTCCTACAGACCATCTCACATATAAAAGTAAGGACAGTCTAATTCCAACTCCAAGTGACTTTTGGTAACACCCAAATCGCTACACCTGCCTCACTAGTAGGCGCTCCTGACTCGACTTCACTGCTGGTTGCCATGGTTTCCCCAGGCGATGCCTAGCCGGTGCAATGACCGTCTTCATGTGTGCAGATAAACATGCCATAAGTTTGTTTTAATCCCTATGCAGTCAAAACAACTGAAATGAAAACACTAAAATGATATATTTGGAAGTCGCCAATATGTGCATGTATATAATTGATTTGCAATTCGTTTCTCCTCCACTTTAACTTGGAACGAATATCTGTCGGGAACAAAAAAAAGTCAGACAATATTTCACGGTGGGAATAATAAAGCATGAGTTGCACTAGCCTGACTCCCATTGGTCAGTGCCACATCGCTGTGATTCTCATTTGCATAAATAAACTTCGCTCCTTCTTACTGCATCGCCTCCTCTCACTTTAAAATGCTAACTCAAACCGAAAATGGATGACTTCCAGCTGCTGTCGCATCGTGTCAATGCCACATGAGCACCGATAAGACAGAATATACAAAATACCTCTCCACTCTGCCAAATCATTAGAGTTGGAATGACTTATACGAGTTTTCCATTGGCATGGACCAATATTAGCCCTCAAATGATACCCCAGTATATCAATATATGACTGTACATGGCCTTCAGTCATACCAATGTTAGTAGTTCATGTTTAAATTATAGCCAAAGTATCAATATGTGGCTCTATATTCTCCGTGAAAAGTCATCGACATGCTACCATATCTGTTTGTGGAGACTGCAGAAGGCTGGACGTCCTTCTACTTCATCACCTCCTTCCTGTTTTGTGTCTAAAAGCAGTCACACCATGGGCCAGGCCTTTTGTTTTTTTTCCCCCCAGCTGTTTTGAATAATGCATATTTTCCCCAACACAAACAGACGTCCCCGGCTGAGACGCTCGCGTCAGACTGAATAATTCATACACGCTCTGAGTACTGAGAGGACTTTAAAAACACAGGGATGAGGAGAAGAGAAGGAGAGGAAGAAAAAGCAGCAGGTGCCGGAGTGAAGCGGGGGAACCAAGACTCGGCCGGTTCAGGTTGCAGTTGGAGTCTGGTGGGTGCGAGAGGGCCGCGTCTCTGGGGGATCTGATGGCTTTGAATAATGAACACACAGTGGGTGATAGTGTTACGCATCAAGATTACAGCACGGCCTCCGAGCGAGGACACGGGACGAAGACAGGGTTTAGGGGAGGACCGTACAGTTCAGTGCTTTTTCAAATGGGATTCAGGGATTATAAATTATATGATACAATAATAATGCAAAGTATTCCTGTTTCTCTAAATACAGTACTGTGCAAAAAGTCTTAGGCACCCTACATTCAAGATCAATCTATAAATGTTTTTATGTCTTCTGCGTTCGTGTGATCAGAAAAGAGCTCATTTTAGATAAAAACAAAACAAAACATTAATTTATTGGTTCCATTATCTGTTAACTACATTAGCCTCATAACTACAGTGCAAAACTTTAGACGCTAAACATGTTGGATAAGAGGGGGAAATCTGTGTAAATTTGATTTCTGAATAAACTATTTCTTTAAAACACAACAAAGCCATTGCACATCCATGCACACTTGCCAACACTAAACCCCAAAAGGGAAATATTTGTGCATGTTTAATGGTTTTGCCCTTATAGATAATTCCCAGTTGGTACCGAATGTTACAGAAAGAACGGATCTTGTCCTGCAGCAAGTATAGATGAGTAAAACAAACAAAAATAAAAGCCTCTGGATGATGATGATGACCAGTAATTTGTCTTTGTGGCCACAGTATTTTACAAACCAACTGAAAAAAGTGACCTTTCCAGATCACAGGTGTAAGTTGTGTTTATTTGGCATGTGTGGTGCCGTTCTCCGCACAGCAGTGACACCGACATGGTAATGTGTGTGTGGTGCTGGTACGAGTGTGTTGGGTACAGCAGCGTTTCTTAACACCTTAATGCCACTGATCAGTCCACAGTCCACCAACAAAAAATCTCCAGCCAACAGTGGTGCTGTGGTCCGCCATCTACCTACCAGCATGTTTTTTGGGAGGTGGGAGGAAAACGGAGAACCCCCGAGGAAACCCCTGCAGACACCCGGAGAACATGCGAAACTCCGCACAGACAGTAACCCGAGCTCAGGATCGAACCCCGGACCCTGGAGCTGCGAGTAGTCCACTGACGGTTGTCAATACCTTTAAAAAAACCTCATTCACACATCATCACTCCTCAATGGCAGCTAGGTCTTGACTACACTCACCTACGCTGGTGGGAAAGATGTCCTCGTTGTTGATCTGCACCTCGATCCAGTCCATCAGCAGGTTCATGTACTGTGGCGCCGGCAGCGCCGTGGGCTTCTTGTACTTGTGCTCGTCCTGCCAGCGGTATTCGAAGCGCGGGCCGCCCGACATCACCGGGCAGCTCTTCTCCGTGCAGAACTCGCACACGGTGCCGTAGATGAGGTTGATGCGATTGAAGAAGTCCACCACGTGCACGGCCACCCAGTCGTTGGGGTCCTCTCCGTGGGGCAGCTGCACGGCCGCGCGCAGGTCCACTCCCGAGCTGAGCGACGCCTGCGCCCGCTTGTGCAGCTCGAAGCGCTGCGTGCCCGGCTCGAACTTACGCTTGGGCCGGAACGTCTTGTCCTTGTTGAAGACTTGCTTGAGGGCGATGGACATGGCGGCGAGGGAGAAGGGAGGGTGGGCCAGAAAGAGGTGGGGCCTGAGAGGGATGACAGGGATGGAGGGATAAGGGGATGAATGTGTAAGAGAGAGAGAAAATGAGAGAGCAGAAGAGGACAGAGGTGTCTCAGTGGACAGATGTGTGGTTTGATGATGATGACTGGTGGTTTCCTCAGCAGATGGTGCGCCTCTGCGTTATAACATGGTCACCTGAGAGAAAGACAGAAGAAGACATTATCCGCTGACGAGTCGTCTTAGGCAAGTAGTAATACAAACAATCAATTTATCCGACTGCACACGCAAATTAGTCTCTTTATTGAGGATCTTAGTAAATCAGAGCCAAAAGTGAGCGCCTTCTGGTTTTGAGCCCCAGCACGACCGTGGCAACATTAAGCTCATATTAAAGGGAAATAACAAAAAGGAACCAGGGCTTACATACAGCATGTTGCAGCTACGTTGTATATTCCACTATTCTGAAAGAAAATAATAAATATGCATTTTAACCATAGTCACAAAGTGACTGGTCTGTGCCAAAAGGAACCAATCAGACATCGCCTTGTCATTGCACGTGATGTCGTTTATACGTTTATAGGATTTCCTCAATTTCTCACATTAAAAACAGAGCCAAGAGTCCTTGGAGGTTCTCTCAGGTCTCAGACCACAGATTTTATCTCACGACCAAAGCCAAAGAATTCTTTTTACAAGTTTTTGTCTGTGACAACATTATCGGGGCAAAAATCTTGGGAGTGTAAATCTGCCTTCAGTGTGTGTGTGTGTGTTTTCCAGATCCAGGCTGCACGAGCTTTAGACATACCCGCAGGACAGATGAGTAAGAGTTTGTATCAGCAAAACCACTACAGCTAGTCAGCGTCTGCACGTCGAGTCTGAACACGACGGCTGTTTAATCGAACTAAAACTATAACCTTCGGGCATGGTGGGGCAAGACCGCTCACACACACACACACACACACACACACACACACACACACACACACACACAACACAACACACCACACATAACGGTGCTGGTGGAGGCTTTTCCACTACATGAGGTCTGAGCTGAGGCCTCTGTGCTGAAGGACATCAGCGTGATGAGGATGTGTCGCTGCACGTTGCTCTATTACTTAATATCTTACTTTCTTTAATGACTTACAAAAACCGTTGCAGAACTGTATACACAGAAATTATTCTTATTACTTTAGCGACAGTGTCAGGTTCATACTGCGACGTTCCCACAGTCAGGACGGCTTTCGTTAACCACAGCGAGCCTCGCTAAATCCCCGTTAATCATGATGACTGTTTTGGCTTCACCACGGCTTATTTGTGGACTCATTAGTAGAAATCACTTCCTTCAAATTACGATGAGAAGTAAAAGCAAAAGTGGTGTGTTATGGAGGAAGTGTGGTGTCGTTTAAGTGGAATTCCCCATCCTTCAGGTGTGTTAGAGCTTCAACACACACTACACTGATCTGGGGGTTTGTAAAGTGAGGATTATTCCCATGTTCCTTACACAGGGCTGCGATAAGCCAATGGCAGAGTGTCTACAGGTATCCATAAGTTCAATTCAATTTTATTTGTATAGCGCTTTGAACAATAGACATCGTCACAAAGCAGCTTCACAGAAATCCGAATGTAGATCTAGATCCCTAATGAGCTGCAATGGTTATACAAAAAAAACAAAAAAAAACCCAGCACTATTACTATTTGGCATAACTTTGGTATTTAGTTTAGTAAATCACTTATGCTAAAGGAATGAGACCATAAAAGGAGTATTACCCACTTATTGGATTTTACAGTGTGTGACTTTGTGGCACTTGAAAGCACTAGAATAACTCTGTAATTACGATAATGTGGTACAGAGCAGTTATAGTTACATGCGGTCACACGGAGAACAAATGACATGGAACTTAAATAATAGTTTTTAAAAAAAGAAGCAATTATCCTTAATCCGTGAACAACACCGGTCACTACTGATTCTGGTTTACACAGCCGTGTGCTCGTTTTTCCCCCAGACTCATGAAAAAAAGCTCTCAGCGAAGAGTGTCTTTAAAACATTTATGGCTCTGATAGAATTCTGGCATAAAACCTGTTTTTTTTTTCTGCATTCAACTCGTGTTTGTGTTAAGTACAATCTGGGTGTGATTAAGAAGAAAAGAAGAAAAAAAAGAGGGTAAAAGAGTTTCAGCTACGAGACAAGACTCACTGTGGCGATATGGCAAAAATGTCAAATCATGATACTTCAGCACTATTTTCACAAAACACGATGGTATAAGGGATCACGATATTTAGGTTCGCTAACAAAGTGCCAGCAAAACAGCAGTGCTGCATTTAAAAATGTATTATTTTACAAATTTTTTTTTTTTTACAAAAGGAAATTATTTAAAAAGTCAGTAGGTAGTGTCCCCGATAACAGGAGTGAATAAATAAACTATTAAACTACACAGCTACAGAACGTATGCCAAACTACCCGTTTGACCACATTTTTATTTTCGTTTACGTCCCGATTAATCTGAAGCGATAAATCATAAAGGACGGGAAAGTCAATTCCTCTTCCATCTTGACCAGGAACGAATATCTGATAAGAACCAAAAAAAAAACACGGATAACGTTTCACAGTAGGAAAAAAAAAAAAAAAAGCGTACCGCCGTCCTTCACTCCTATTGGTAGTCGGCAAATTTCTTTCACTTCTCATTTGCATAAAGTTACATTCCGCTCAACTTTGGCGCGTCGCTCTCCCCGCTCACTCCACACCGCTAATGGTCGCTGCGCCTCTCCGTCGCTGTAGATCGCCGACTCGCATTGAAAACTAACGACGTCGCTGACGGTGTGAGTGCAGGATAAAATTAATTCTAGTTATGAAAATGTGTAGCACTCGTACTGCTGAATTCTACAGCGCAGCAAAGTCAGGAGATCTAACGCCACCAGTCTTTCTCACCAGACAAATCTCTGACTTGCTGAACCCAAACTGGTAAAAGCAAACACAAGGAGCCCTGAGGTGCGTCTTCACCCACAAGTCAAACACATTGCACCAAAATCTCAAATCTTCGTCCAAAGCTCGAGAATGTTCATCTGAACTGACACACAACAAGTGGACGCTTTTCTCCTTTTTCACGCTGTTAGTGCAAAATATGCCCCTTTTTATACACATTATATTCAGTGGGAAGAGCGAGACAGATGTGACTTTTTGCTGGCCTTGAGCTCAGGGTCATGCATAGTTCAAATGTGTTTGGAAGCAGGTGTGGCTCCATGTCAGGCTTCCAGGTTTGTAATAGCAGTTTAATAAGCTAGATGGTAGCCTCTGGAATACAATAATGGTAGCTACTGATATGCATGTTGCGACTGCATTAATGCACACATAAGTGACAACAGGCTACATATAAAAGTTTCATATTTCCAGAGAGCGACGTGGTGGTTTTTTTTTTTTTTTGCACAATATTCTAGCTAACCAAAATGCTAGCCTTAGGGCTACTGATTATGGTCAATGCATCATACAGGAGATCACACACACACACACGTCCTAAAGACAGCCCTGATTTATCTGTATTCTAAAAAGCTAAAGATCAGACGAGAAAATGCATTTGTGTCTGAAGTGACATGAAGATGTTCTTTCACAGCCTGACGTAAAACACGAACTCTTCGATCGACACCTCGAGATCCGTCATGTATTTCTGCTTGTTTTTCAGGTTTGATATCTTAAATGCGCTCATACTTTGGTCTTGCCGCGCTGGTCGGGTTTCTGCTGACTGTCATTTAAAACGTGTCGCTGAAAAATCCATTTGTGACAACACAAGTTTGGTAAGTGCTGACATACTTACAACTCAAAAAAGAAGGAGGAGGCAACCTGAAGAGTCTAAAGAGGAAATCGGTTCGTAAACAAATGAGACAAAGCTCAGTTTTAACTTGTTCTAAAGGTTAATGTGCACTTTTACTCGGGGGACCTCCATGATAATGACGGGTCGTCCTGCAGGTTTCTGCTCTTTGATCACCGTGTGCAGGAATGTGAAAGGGTGGGAAAGCTGTAAAAATTCCTCGACAAAAGGTGAGACCCTTTGCAATGGCCCTCGAACGAGACGGAGGGTGGGAGACACACAATCTCTCCTCGCTAGGTGTGGGAACCTCTAATCACCTCACGATTCGATTTGATTTAGATTTAGGTGGCCAAAATGCAATTATATAAAACAATTCGTTATGCTTCTCGATGCATCTCGATTCTGATTTCTACGTGATCATTATTGTGGCCCTTGTGGCTTTTAAATACATAATATTTTACCAATACTTAAAAAATAAATTATATTTTAAAAACATAATATTTTATCTATTTTATCCATCATGAAATAAAACACTAGTCTTCATGTATTTTTATTAGGGCTGTCATTTACAAAAGTCAACACACTTTTGTCTCATTTCATTTGTGTATTCTCTAATCTTCCCCATGTTGATGAATGACCAAGTGTCACCTCATATTTATACCCCAGTGAAACAGGAAGTGATGGATGACTGTTTAACAGTTCCTAAACACTCGGGTGAACATAAAAAAAGTGAAATTTAAATGCTTCAGTTACATTTTGTTTATAAGAATTTATAGGGGTGCCAATAATTGAGACACACGGTTTTGTTTATATATATATATATAAAAATATTTTTATTTTCTTTGAAATTATTTACTTCAATTAAAGGTTAGATTTCTCTCATATTTTCAGTGTGAGATTAAGGTAATTAACCACAAAGACATTTTTTCATAACCTGTTTTTACCCATCTTTACCAAGGGTGCCAATAATTCTGGAGCCGACTGTATTCAAAGGCAACAAAAATCCCTTTTGGTCGCCTAACATAAGTCTATAGTGATGGGCATTTTGAGTCAATTTGTCAATAAGAGTAATCAATTATTTGATATTTAAAATAGAATCAAATCTGTCTAATAACAGAAATATAACAGTTTCCTAAACATTTTGGCTCAATGACCTCGGAAAGGACTCTTCATAAATGCTTTTCACATTTTTTAAGATTATGTATCAATTTTCCATTTGAATTTATACCACAGCACTGTTGAATTCTCGATTCTGATTGGCCAGAAGGTGTTAATCTTCTTTCTATAACAGCAAGGCTCTGACAGTAGGTGTATATTAACGCTCTTGCTGTAATACGTTATCGTTTCTATATTAATAACTAATTCCCACTAATTGTTTATCGAATGCTCACATAATTTAAGCCTAACAATAAACAGGTTTTTCTTTAAATGTTGTTAATTAATAAAGAAAATCGTATAATCGTTGCTGTGGTGACGCTTTCTGTAAGGAGAAGGTTTATTTAACATTTAACAGTAGCAGTCAGAGGTAAAGCTGTTCCTTTAAGTTTTCCGCCGTGGGAAAGTCTTCAGGGCAGAGGAGTTTGTAGCACTTTGCGGTATACAAGTAACACGACAAGCTGCATTTTTTTGTCTTATTAACTTTGAGAGAGAGAAAAAAAGAGCGACACTGGTGAGGGAACGACTGTTTATAGCTGTTCTAACATAAGTGATAACAGGAACTAACTTAATTCGTTCCACACCATCAAATATAACTATAAACGGATAAAACTTACGACGTGTCGTTCTTTAATAATTAAAAATGTGTAATCGTTGACAAACTGCTGTGGTATAAGCGGAATAAAACACTCCGGGACGTGCTGTTATAAGAAAATAATCTGCTTCACGTAGGGGCCGCATCACACAAATAAACGTTGATTATTTTCCTATAATAGTCCCGTCGTGTTTAATTCCTTACATATAAACTAACAAAGTGTGTGAAATTATGTGTAAGTAGTTAACAATTTCCAACAGACACGTATTGGAGTCCAACTTATTCTGTGGTTGGATTTAAAATGGGCAGGTTCTACAACACCAATCATGCTATACCCTTTGCAGTGAGCATATATAGTGAAAAGGAGACCATGGATGGGCTTAAATAAAAAAATGTTTTTAATCCTGCGTATTGAAGATGTGTTGTGCTTTAATAAATAAAAATGTGCATTTGTTGACAAATTGCCGTGGTATAAGCGGAATAAAACACAATATTAGAAAGTATTGAAGATGGCGAATTTTTACATGGTTCCCAGCATAAGAAATGTAAAATCTAACCATCAGTAATCCTTTATTTTCCTCATCCCCGTTCCTTGCAAAACCACCTGATTTGTTTAATCGCAGCTTTAAGTCGTCCTGGTTTAACCCTCCATCAGCGTTAAGGCTTTAGAATGGAGGGTGTAATCGTGCTGGGTGGCAGTGACGGCTCTCGCTGTGGGAATGCGGGATTTAAAAAATATGCACACTGCGTCTGTACAATGCCTGAGCCCTGCTTTGAATGGGCTTTATGAGGACCACACAGAGGGCCGGTTGATCCGGCATCAGCTGTGCGTCTTTCAGTGTGTGTGTGTGTGTGTGTGTGTGTGTTTCTCGTGACCGGGCCCCTGTGTGGAGCAGTTTGCCAAAAACCGGCGCATAACGAGACTGTCCTCGGATCAGCCTGTAAACACGTGGCTTTCTTTTGAACGGGGAAGCAATTTATATGCAGCGAACAAATAATCCTTATCAATAATAAATATTATATTATTTATTATGCTGCAAAGAAGTAAGCAGTTTAATTTCTAACATCATTTATGCGAGCAAATGAATTCTGCTCGTTTACCGACGTATAAAGAGCCGTTTGAAAGCCTTAAAGCTGTTCTATGCAGGCCCATGTCATGTCAATGCTCCAAACCAATATCTACACAAGGGAAGCAGTTTATTTTTCACTGAGCGTTCAACACGAAAATAAAAGTGATGTCACGCAAACCAATAAACCAGGCTGAAGTGAGAGGCAAAGAGAAAGAGAGGAAAATGGGAAGACACGAGGGAAACATCCTGAAATAGCTCGCATGCCCGGTTTATGAGAGCGTGAGGACGTCCGAGCTGGCGATCGTGCACACGGTCAGTGAAAAAAAAAGCCTCTTTCGGGACTGGTGTAAGGCCAAGAGGAACTGCTCAGGCTAAATAAATGGCCTAGGATGGTGTATTTTAGCCTAAAGAATACATGTTTGGATGGTTTGGACAGGATGAACCTGGTTTTGCAGCAGCACCCGGCCTGGACGGTGGCCTGTGCGGGCCGAGAGAGCTGTGTTAATCCTGCTTCTTGTTTTGTCAGGAGTGCGTCTGAGAACGACCCGAAAGCCTGGAACGTTCCTGGTTTTTCTGAACATAATCGTCTCAGCAGTGTTTTGCGCAAACTACTTTACAAATGTGCTTAGCTCAAGCCTCGGATACATGACACGACTTTTAAAAATCCACAGATTTTAAAATAAACGGATGAGCACCACACACACAAATTGTTTTTTGTAGATTTTTATGGCGATTGAAAAATTAGAGGAGCACACTGTTCCTCTAATTAGAGGAACACTACTGGATCACACACTAATAAATTAGGGGTCACACATTACCCAACTTGCTGCTGAACCGAAGTGAATACACCAAATACACTGCAAGCACTGCGATAGAAAAGCAAACAAGAGCCCTATTCGGACGGGATTAGATTTACATCAGTTGTTTGGGTAATTCCATCATTTGCAGGTTCTATTTTGTGATTTTATTTCCGTCCGGATGGGTAATGCCGGTTTTTTCTCCCTCCTCCCCTGAATTCCAGCCCGAATGACCTCCTGTTTTTCAACAAACTCAATGGTGGTCTGATCATTTAAGTCCCGTCCAGATAGACATCTCTGATTTTACAGGCAGATGTCTCCTCTTACGTCGACACACTTTTAAGAGAAAGTATGTCAATGACGGATGCTCTAGAAGAGTCTCTAAAACACATAGCTGCTTTCACTTTCTCTCTCCACTGGCTTTACTGGCAGCTCGTTAGAAAGAAAAAGAAAATGGTTATTAAAAGAAAGAGCACGATCCCACAGGCTGATTAAATTGACCGTGACAGCTACACTGATACAATACAGTGACACTGTTTGCTGACAGAGTGCCAAAAAACCAGCAGTGCCTTAAACGTTTAAAAAAAGAAAAAGAAAAAAGAAGAAACTGAAAAACCATTAGATCCGTGATACTTTTATTTAACACGGAAAAAGGAGGAAAATAAAACGTTCAGTACAAATATATATTTTAACATCCACTCAGCCATTTATCCCTGTGAATAACAGTACACTCGCTCAAGTGTTATAAGAAGACTGATACCCAGGATATCTCAGAAAAGTGTATCGTGGCGTAATTGATCACGATACCAATATTTAAACCTGTACGTTAAGATAATGAAATGTGAAAATGGGCCGATGTAGTGTTTATTGGCATTATTTGGTAAGAAAACGGAACGATGTAGCGTTTATCGAAACTATTTGGTAAGAAAAACGGAACGATGTAGCGTTTATCGAAACTATTTGGTAAGAAAACGGAACGATGTAGCGTTTATCGAAACTATTTGGTAAGAAAACGGAACGAGGAAAAAGGAAAGGCGCTGTCACCTCACTACTGGAAAACGTAGTTTAACTAACAATTTCAGAACTAGTCGTGACGTTGTGGCCCAACCCTACGTCTGTAAATTCCCACGCCTCCAAAATTGCTCCATCACCCTTTCAAAGGATTTCGGAGGGGGAGCATAAACCAGTCCTCGGATACCATTACAACACGGTAGCATGAGAGCATCAGGGGTTTCAGGCCGACAGCTGGGGAGAGCTGAGCGACAGAAAGATCAGAGTCGGATTACATGATCACAGGACTGTGTGGACTATAATGCATTAAACCTGCTCAGTAAAAAAGCTTCTCCCCGTGTCTCTCACACACACACACACACACACGCGCACACACGCACACACGCGCACACACGCACACACACGCGCGTGCCCTGGCCTCCCTCCAGAGCTGCACCCGGCAACAAAAGCCCCATCGTGGGATTTGCAGTTCCATGCCAAGCCACGGCGTTTCCGTATGGACGGGTTTTCACAGGCTGTCATTCAGGGAAACAGCACCGGGCTGGTGTGATGCCACAGCGAGTGCTATGAGTAAATCTGACTGTAAATCTGGCTTCACGCTCCGACGATCAAAGCTGTCAATGTTTAACACGCGAGTTGTAAAGAGGCCGCAACCTGTGGATTCCTGCAGCCTGAGTCAGTGTTGTCTAGTAAGGGCGATAAGGGCGTGAGACAGACAGGAAGTAGGAGTGATTGTACTGTACAAAGTGTGTAACAGCTCCTAACAATCCCAGTCATGTTACAGTCAGTTTAATAGACCTTCAGTCAAAATGACAACGCTGTTCAAGTCATACTCTGTTCACTCGTATGTCTGATTTCTGAAAGATTACTGTAATTATTGCACTCTGTTGCTTTTTAAAAAAACAACTTTAGGGCTTCAATACACATGTTAAAAACCGACTGTAATTAAGAGATTAAAACAGAGAAAAGATCTCGCCTGCACTGATGGTGACACTTTAAAGGTGGCTTGTTCCTTTTTTAGAATATTAAAGCTTATATACAGACGAGTGACAAATGAAAGGAAAAACAAACATAAAGTGTGTTAGTGAGGGTGTTTAGGCCACCACGAGCCTCCAGAACAGCTTCGATGCTTGGCGTAGATTCTACAAGTGTCTGGAATTGTACTGGAGGATCTGATGGAGAACCGTTCTTCCAAAAGATGTTCCCTCAATTGGTGTTTTGATGATGGTGGTGGAGAGCCGCTGTCTAACACGTCGCTCCAAAATCTCCCATAGGTGTTCAATTGGGTTGAGAATCTGGTGACCGGGAAGGCCAGAGCATATGTTTTACATCATTTTCGTACTCCTCAAACCATTCAGTGACCCCTCGTGACCTGTGCATGCACTCGTTTTTTCATGTTTTTGGCACTGTTTACCTTTACATGTATTCCTTGGGCAAACGCTTTTATCCAAAGTGACTTAAATATTTACAGAAGATACAATCCAGGCATTTGAAAGTTAAGGGTCTAACAGTATCAGCGTCAGCCATAGGATTTGAACTCTCAACCTTCTGATCACTAGCTCAGAGCTGTAACCAATGAGCTACCACCATCCCAGTTCATACAGCAGCTCTCTACTTCGATGTTTCTTTTGGCCATTGAGATGCTAACTGGCTTTGAGTTCTATCAAGATTTTGGGACAGATCCTAACACACCACTTTATCTTCTCCAAATTCCCTCTGGAATATGCAAAAAAAAAACTCCTGCATCGATAGTTCTGACACAGTTTTGTGGCGTCTGTGAGATCTTTAGTCACGGCCTCCTGAGTATGAACAATAGAAGAAGTGCAGCTGTAGCAATTCCTGTTCTTCTGATAGAAGTTGTGTTTATACGCTAACAACATGTCCCCTGTGTTAATTTAGTCCTACACTCTGAGGAAAAGAATGGTTCCTCAAGGGTTCTTTGGATGCTTTGTAAAGGGCTTTTATTTGGAACGCTTTCTAAGATGGCAAATCCTTGTAAGGTTCCACATAGATTTTTTTTAAGGGTTCCCTCTAAAGGGACAAAGCCAAAGAACCCTTTAGGGTGCAAGATGGAAACTTGAAAAGATGGTGCAACTTGGAACGGTACTTTTTTTTACGTGCACGCATTACACGATAACAGATTGATGCAAATCGTGCCAAATGTATCAGGATAATTCAAGATAGCGTGTGCCAAACGTTTTCTTTAAACCAACTAAAAGATTTTAAAAAAGGGTTTTCAAGGAGAATCCCCACTGATGGTATGATGCAGTCCAAGACGAAATAATCGATGCACCCTGTTGATTGAATCACAGTTAAACTGCGAAACTTCTTTAGGCCCGAGAATTTCTCCACAAAGCACGAGGTCATGCCATAAACACAGTCGCTCATGGCTCAGAAGCGTGCCTTAGTTCAAATCCCATGAATGAACAACTGTACATGGAGTAAACTACCCACAATGCTCGGCCTGAAAGCTCGCAATCCTGACTGCCTTTAAAAGTGCGACACTGTGAGAATTTCCTCTCAAAAGATCAGCTTTGGTTAAAAAAAAAAGAAAATAAAAAGTTGTAATAAAATCGATTATAAAACTGCTTTCTCTGAGTGGCGCTCACAGAAGCTCACCCCTCCCCCTGTGTGTGTGTGTGTGTGTGTGTGTGTGTGTGTGTGTGTGTGTGTGTGTGTGCATTATTCTCAGAGTGCCAGCAGGT
>JAOUQW010000028.1:2772280-2789373 GCA_028565825.1 Olivaichthys viedmensis | reverse complement strand
AGAATCTACGCCAAGGAGCATTGAAGCTGTTCTGGAGGCTCGTGGTGGCCCGACACCTTACTAACACACTTTGGATTTTCCTTTCATTTGTCACCCGTCTGTAATTACTACAGAGTGAGAAATGTTGTGTCTGGATCGGCCAATGGTTCCTGGGAGTTTAAAGGGTTAAATTGGCCACTCCAAAAGCAAGTATGCAGGAACAAGCCTTTGCCTCTGGCTTCTGGCTCTGCTTTAGCCTAGAGACGAAGGGAGAAGCTCTCGGATTGTTATTCCTGTGCTGCGTTCACGAGACAACGCTATAAAAAAATAATAAAAGAGGGGGGAAAACAAAGCACGCCTCTCCTTAGGCCAAGCCGGTGTTTATTTACCCGCTGGGCTGCCACAGATATTAGTGGAATAAATGACCGTGTTCAGGACGAGAGGCTTTTGAACAAACAGCCAGTGAGGTAGCGTCTGAGCACATAGAATAAACACGCATTTGCGTCTAGCTTTGAGGAGTGGCTGGTCAGTCGCCAGTGTGTGTGTGTGTGTGTGTGTGTGTGTGTGTGTGTGTGACTGATTACAGCGGCCGCTCTCTCTGCCTGACAGTTCCTACTCGCCTCTGGGCTAAACTACAGCCCAAGGAGAAGCCGCAGCTTGGAATTAAAAATGGGTCGCTTTTGACATTCCTGAACGAGAGCCGAAAAATCTTGAACTGCCACATTACTGCCAAAATAATGTCTTCATAATCGGTGGGGACTTTTCTTTAAAACTGGTCCAAGTTTATGTCTTGTTATGTATTTCATTGGCCCTTGTTTTCTGTTCACTACTTAGCAAAGAGCATAAACTTTATAGCAAACAGCTGTAACATCTATCAACACTGTATCTTCTGTTATTAGCCATATCAACCATATTTATGGAAACAGAGCCTTAAAATAATCCGTCTCATGCATGGAGACCCTCCTGATGGCAGGTGTGTGTGCACACGTGGGAATCTAAATAAGAGATGGAGGAAATGGGACAGCACCTAAAATCACGTTTTTGTTTCAGATTTACAAACACAAAGACTCGTCATTTTTAACACTTCACCTTTTTAGTGATCATTTCTGTAATGTAAACCTTATCTTTAAAAATAATTTTTCATATTCATTAGAGAATCAGATCCAAGGACATACTAGTGTCAAGTTGGGGGAAAAAATAGTATTGCTAGTATAAAATTAGTCATTTGGACGTAGCAGAACATACGGCTTAAAATACCTCATGTAGGATGACAGCCTCTTAATAAAACAGCTGGTATGTCGAGTGTTACTTCATGTCAATACGGTGTATTCACTTGCACATTTCATCGCCACATGTTGCATGATGTTCAGAAGCAAATTAAGTCTTCCGATTGGCTGAAAGCAATGCATCAGAGGGACTCATTTGCATAAAGTGGAGCTCTGCTGACGTGGTGAGCCAGAACTTGCAAGTGGACACGTACCGTAACTGTTATGTTTTGGAGACATTTCCAAAAATAAGCTTTGAAATTTATGTAAAATGGCTTGGGAGAGTTATATTTGGTAGTTGGCGTTCATCCAACAAGGCTGATTTAACGTGTACCAGTACGAGAACTAGAGAATTACTAGAGTATGAATTAAACAATGACATTTGGGGAAGGGGTGGCGTGGGTGGTCGTGAAAAGACCTAGCTACCAAATTCACAAAAAAGTTTGGTCTAGATACCTCCCAATGAAGCCATATGAATCCACAGTTAAAAGATGGTATGGCCTGTGACAGGGGTGTCTTTCTATAATGGCCATGTAAGCATATTGTAATCTTTACTATTTAAATGATTTAGAACGTGTCAGTTTTAAGGGGGGTCTTAAAAGTGACATGTACTAAATCATTTAAATAGTAAAGATTACAATAATGTTTACCCAGCCATTTTAGAAAGACACCATGGGCCATACCATTTCTTAACTGTTGACACAGGCTCAAGCTTGTACATATGGATTCATCGTGGTATTTGTCCTGATTAGATGGGTCAGACCACCCAAAACCTCTTAATATTCGCAACCTGATTACAACAGCAATTTATAATAGCCATATTTGAGCTTTTGAATCAGTGTTGGTCCTGTTAAAGTAACTTCCTAATTGCTATCATGTTATTAAATTATCAAGTTGAATCTAATTGATCTAATATAGGCGGGTGGTTGCCGGTTGTTATCTTTGCTCACTGTTTCACATTGTACATTTTATTGTAGGGTTCTGTTTTTAAATTTGATCTGATACTATTCTTGAGGTCTGCATTCATGATCAAACCGGCAGGACTTAATTTTCTATAATGTTGCAGCCTGAAGCTTTAATTTAAAAACGTCTGTTTTAGACGTTAGTTGCATTCTCCAATTATTGTTTGGATTGTTTGTGTGATTCCTAAACTAGAAACTCTCAGACACCTCAAGCTGTTCCATCACAGTCAAGATGGGCTCCAAGAGTTTGTCTCTCAACTTGAACAGTCACATTTTGGCAAAGTCACAGGCATGATAGTGGTCGATGTGTGGTATCTGATATCTGAGGTATTATCCAGCCCGTGAGATGGGGAGCCTGTCGTACGCTGGTCTTCAGTTTAGTGGGCCACCTCATTCTCCACATGACTCATGCTCCCTTCTGGTTGCCACAGAAACATTCGTTTAATGTCAAGTTTGGACACGGCGCCGGTTCGGAGACATGAAGTGCAGGGCAGCAAACAGTAGACAGCACAATGATATGACCGAAAGAGATGAGAAACAAAGAAAAGTGTTGAAACCACTCAACAACAGACAGTTCATGCTGTTATCTTAAGCTATTACTTAATGAATAGTTTGTACTCTTTGCACATTTGTAATTATTCAATATTCAACATTTATGTGCCTTGTAAATGCTAATTTTTATTAGGCAGAGCCTCTTATTCAGTCTAATTTTAATGTTTTGTGCACTGTTTTGAGTTCTCGCTACTGTAACACTGGGGGATCAATAAAATTCCTATCTATCCATCCATCTATCTATCTAGGTACAGTGCAAAAGTTTGCACCCCCCATGGTTTTTGGGTGAAGGAAAATATTACAACTGAGAGGATCCAAAAGCTGTTCAGAGGATACGCGGATGGAGGCAGTTATAAAGGCAAAGGGTGGGCACACAAATTATTAAAGAATATTTCACATTCAGAAAGGGAGATGCAAACTTTTGAACTATATAATTTTTTCCTTAATATCTTAGTAGCTTAATATACACTATTTTACCATAAATTTAATTTCTCTCCATTTTGTCCTGGGGGATGCAAACTTTTGCATCTATCTATTAACTATTTAGTTAAATTCCAACAAAGCAAATCTTTACTGACTTTTTAGTCATGTGTTATAATGGTGTATTACAATTGCCATTGCAAGTTAGCCTTCTTCAAACTTGTGAGCTTGTTTGACTGACTGCTTATGACTTGTGTATGTAGCACTCCTGTGTATTAGCATTCCTACAACTATCTTGCACATGTTTCTGGTCAGCTGGTGGAAACTCAGTCTTGCAGCACTTGTATAACTGTTGTCTCCTTTAACACCTCTGTGCTTGGACTGTCTTCTGCCTCACTTGTAAGGGTAATGAATGTAAATGTAATCTACCCTATCACTACTTAGGCGTGCGTTAAGGGTTAAGGTAAGTTACCTTTTTGGTTGGATAAAAGATAACCCTGGTAGCAAATGAGTGGTGGCGCAGTGCCGGCCTACACTTATCTAAATCTGGCCGCTAGAACACAGTTACAGCTCAACCTTGATGAGACCAGATCTTACAGTTGGGCCCAAAATTAAAATGCTGTACAAGCATTAGATACTGTACATTTGGCGGCATTTGGGCCATTTTTGGACCAGATCCCAAATGCCATTAAAACTATAAATGTGGCTGCTTACACACATTTGGGCCTTTTAATACACTTGCACTTTCTATAACTGAGCCTAAACTCAACCATATTTCGTCTGCTATCTGGGTAGGCTTGGAAACAGATTTTGAATTGAGTGCTCCTTTTTTTGGCAAAACCATTTGCCAAAAAGTCCATTTAGACCCCCCCCCCCCACCTCCTCCTCCAATCCTCCATTGCTCTGAAGTGAGCTGTAAAAACAGCGTTGGGTGTGCTCCGACTTAAACGCCTGGCCTCGTGCCGTCTCAGCGTCACTCAAAGTGCCCTAATGAGGCCTGGCAAGCGCAGGGTTGATTTATGCTGGTTCTGCTCAGCGACAGACAGAGGCTAATTAGCGGCAGCAGCTCCTATGCTGAATACAGAGTGGCCAGTGTGTCAGCAGACAGGGCCGCAAAACCATCATCAGAACACGGCCGCGAGTGGATACTGACACTCACCGGAGCAAATACATTACAGATGATTGGCTGCAGTATGACAGGCTCGAGTAACTGGGTATAAGTGCCTGCTTTTCCTGTTTGGTCCATGCTAGATCCTGCATTAGGCATTGCTTTTTGCTTCTTCCAAAGGACTTGGCTTGTCATTAGTGAATGTCTAAAGTGCCTTATGGCTCATTCAAGAGCGGTAGTTAGCTGTTTCACTCACAGTATATTGATGTCATGTTGATGATGACTCTACAGCCGTGCATGCTCATAGTCTACCCACAGACTATCCGAAGCCAAACATAAATGGAGTTTCCATCCACTTGTTTTAGGCAAATCTTGATGAGAAACACCACCCTGATGAAAAAATGGGAATTGGCCTAATGGATTCCATTAAACATTTTTTTCTCAGAATCTAATAGTTTTAATGATTTCCAAAGGTTCACTCGTTACAGATCCAGGATGTGTTCAGTGTGTAATTCACTGAACTGTTGTATCTTGATGGAATATTTGCCAATATCTATAAATTATATATATCAGTACCTTCTTGTTTCCCGGCAGACAGTCTGAACTCTGAAGTGCAAAATTACAGATGAAAATTTTACAGAAGTCTATTAGGTCCATTAAATCACCATTAAACCACAGCCTATTACAACAAGATCACCATCAGACACCATGAGACTCCTGTAATGGGATTCACCTTCTAGTTCCATCATCAAACCACCAAACATGTCTGGAATCAATCATTGGTCACCTGTTAAACTATTAAGACCATTTACATTGTGATAACAACCTATATGGAAAACACAAAATAACATTACTATTCATTGCAAAACCACCAGGAACCAATAGAAACCTGTAGATATTGTGAAAAAGTTCTGACACTTTGCTGATGTGGAAAAGTTGACATATCGATAAACAGAAAATGCAATAATGAGTGATTTTTGGAAAAAACTATGAGGTTCAAGTGTGCGTTCCAGACTCTCCATGACTGTGTGCTTGGTTGGCCCTGTTTTGATGGTGTCATCTTGTTGCTCCACTTCAGTACACTCTTAGATAAAAAGGTTTTATATAGCACCCTAAAGGGTTCCTCAGTCTGTCCCTCTGAGGAAACCATTAAAGATTCTATGTAGAACTCTACAAAAGGGTTTCCTTTCAGAAAAGCTTCCAAGTAAGCCCTTATTCAAAAGCACCATCCAAAGAACCACAGAGGAACCTTTTTTTCTAAGTGTGTAGGGAACAGAAGCACAATGATTCACACCTTCTTTCGGCACTTTTGTAGAAAGTCCTGGACGCATTTAAGGAGAGGTTGTCCGAGACGCTACACTCGTAGAATAAAGGGTTAAATCTAGAACTCTTACGGGTTCTTTGGCTTGTCCCTCTGGGGGAACCCTTAAAGACTTCTATGTAGAACCCTAGGACAGATTGTTTTCTTATCAAAGCGGGTTGCAAGTCGAACCCCTTTAAGAAACAAACCCTTAACTAACAAAAGAACCCGTAAGAAACCCTTTTTTAAGCACGTACAGGAACAAATACACAATTACACTCTTAAAAATAAAAATGCCAGAAAAGGTTCTTTAGAGCAATGCCATAGAAGAAGCAATTTTTGGTTCCTTAAAGAGCCTTTTGATGGATGATTCTTTAGCCATTTTTGTTAGTTTTACAATGAACTGAAGAATCATTTCATACCATACATGTTTACATTAATGTGGAAGGTTCTTTGGGGTGGAAAATCAGTTTTCAGTTCATTGTGGCACCAACAAAAATGGTTAAAGACCCATGCAGTGAAAGGTTCTTTTGGGAACCTAAAAAAAAGGTTCTTCTATGGCATCGCTCCAAAAAACCTTTTCTGGCACATTTATTTTTATGTGTAGAGAAGCTATTAGTTGAACTACATTCCCAAGTGGAGGTGTTAGCATCGAATCAAAGTTAAGCTTCTTTATCTACAGAGTGGCAGAGTAACATTGATAAATGCCACATTGTTTTATTTTCTGAAAGCAGCTCACACAATATATATTTTAATCCATCAAGTTATGTATTTCTCATTGGTTGGTTATTTGGTTGGTTGGTTGAAGACTTAATAGAGTTGTTTCTTATTGAATCAATGTTAAGGGAATATTGTTTTGTAGAGTAACTTGTAGCTTATCTAACTACAATTTTAAAGTAGCTTGCCCAACACTGATGAGACACTGATGTGATTCTGTATCAATTTCCTCAGATGAGGTGACACCAAAAACGGCAACATCCTTGTCTCAACAACAAAACATGCATTTTCATATGTCACTACTTCCTGTTCGATGGACAGCCTGCAAATAGCTAAGAACGTCCTACTGTTCTGAAAAAACGTGACATTTCAGGGCTTCAGAAGTTTGTTTCAGGGGGTTCTTAGACGAATGAACCAGTGTTTAATGAAGCAATCGCAGCACCATCATACACTCTAATTGAGCTTGTAAAATGAACAGTGGAGATGTGACTGGTTGGGGGTTACTGCTCAACATGACGGTGTTTACTGACTAAACAGAAGAATTAATATGACCTCAGTCTGCCATCTGACCGAAAGGCCCTTCTTTGTGCTCACCACTTGGTGCTCATCTATTCACTGTCCCTAGGCAACCATTGATAGTGATGAAATGCCAGCGGTTGGCCCAATTGATCTGAGAGGAGAGACTTGGGCCAAAAGTGAAATAAATATTTTATTCAAGCCACATAGAGACAAGTGAAGTGTCATGATTTCATGCGGAGAAAAAAATATGAAAATAAATACGAAAATACGAAAAACTACATTTCCTCTCTGTTTTTCTCTCCCCTCCAATATCCGCATTTAAAAAAGAATCACCCAAAATTCAATGTAACGGGATTCCCGTGGGTTCCCCGTCCTCTCTCCTTTCTTCCTGTTGCACTGAACCGAGCCCCTAAATATCAAACAGAGAAACTTTTCTTACCGTGTTGGCGTGTGTGTTGGTGTGTGTTGGTGTGTATGTGTGAGTCAAGGAGATTTAAGTAGTATTTGTGATGCTTAATTCATTTTGACACTTGGAAATGTTAAATCCCCGGGGCTTCTGCACACGCTCATGCCTAAGTAGGTTAAATAGAACAGAAGCTCCTGGGATCAATTTCAGCCTTCTGCATGCTGGCATAAAAATACTGGCCATCCTATTTCTGAACCGTGTAAACTGACAAATTATTAGAATATTTACAGAAATGGCTCAGGGGACAGTGAAATGGGGTGTTTCATGGACTCCTGCAGAGTATCCTAACCTGATATTAACCATAGCATGCTGAATTTTTTTTGAAAGATAACTACAAAGATTTGATTACATGTGTATTACTGTAACACATATTTTAACATATTTGCATGTATGAAAAGCTACGAATGGTTACGCAAGGGGCAGGGTTAGCACTCATAGATTTTCTCACGACATCTTTCATTTGTAATCTCGTGAAATTCGTGAGTCTTGTTCGGACTGGTACAATTTTTGTTTCAACTCGGGTTGCGTTTACTTCCACAGGCCGTAGCATGTTTAAAATGGAACCTATTTCTTTTCTCTTCGCTCGAAAGATTCGACCATGATTTAATGGGATGCGATCTGTGGCAGCTGATTTTGCGGCCTTATTAGCTTGCAAACTGTATATGTGTGTGCGCGCGAGTGTTTGTGTGTCTGTGCATGTGTGTGTGTGTGCCAGACAGGCGTGGAGCTGTTCATGCATCTGTATTTTAATTGTATTCTGAAGTGTGGGATCGGTTATAAATAGCTCCGTAGCGCTGTGTGTGTGATGGATGCAAAGGTCGCGGTGGCTCTTGAGCCTGCAGAATAGCTGCACTGAATGACATTTGTATAACAGTAGATCACTCATGTAATGTTTCATCAGAATGATAAATAATAGAGCCTATATCGAGGATGAAAAGGCTAAATGTACAAACACCTAAGGTAAAATAAGACAAAATGCAGTGTACTATTAACCTGCTTGATCGTGTATTAAAGCCCCTTAAAGACCAAGGATCCGTCAGCGGGCCCAGACTTACATTCCTCACCCCCATAACTAACATACCTTTCCTGTTAGAGTCACTGGAGTCACTGAATAATCCATAATAGTTACTGAATAATATGCTTTAAGATGAATAACTGAATAATAAGCTGAGACATTAAGGGGTTAAACATGCTTTCAAGTTGCTTTCATCTCCTCTGTAAAATAGTTATTTTTTTCCAAAACACGTTAAAGTAAAACATAATATGAAAACACAAACTGCATTTCCTGATTCAGAATTGCTAGCTAGGCTAATTGCTAGCTAAGCTGCGGCCTTGAACCCACGATTTTTTTCTCTCTATCCGGCCACTGCTTACAGCAAGACGATGTCAAAGTTTGATAACGTTTTTCCACTTTAGTTTTGCAGGGTCAACCTGGCAAGCTTTTAAGCAGTGCTGCAATGGAGTTAACTAAATCCTTTTGACGAGGGAAAATGCCACATTGTAGCAACTGCTACAGTAGCGTACACTTCTGGAGGAAAAATCCGTATTCGAGTTTTTATGACTTTCATAGCTAATAATATTGAGAAGACAGCTAGCTAAATATAAAGCTAAATCCACCTCGGTTTTATCAATAACTCTGCCAATAGAAATGTGATGTGCTCATTGTGACATTAAATTGGTTAGAGGGTCAGCAGGAATTGTTGGTTACTAATTCTGCTTCCTCCCTCTTTCCCATTTAGCACCTCTTTCGTAATTACCGTAAAGTTGAAGAGCCCAGGCTTGCAGTATGAATGTTTTTGTAACCCTAACATTGGTAAAAAAAGTGTGATAGCCCTCTCAACAATTTTTTTTGCATGATGTCTGTTTAAAAAAATTAAATATGGAATATTAAAGCTGGCAAACTGCAGTCTCATATGTCTCAGTTGTGAGGAAGACTCTGGTCCTGAAAGAGGGAGCATGTTTACTGCAGAAGAGTGCAGACAGCCCACGGGGCACCGCCGTGATCCCGATGCTTACTCAACGTTAAAATGGCATTTTGAGAATGACAGACTGCCATAAACATGTCAAAGAGGGCATCTAACCGAGCAGTGAAGGATGGACCCATCTGATGGACTGAAGTAATTATTCCCAGTCTGTGGGCAGCCAGGAAGAGACATAGAGACAGCGCTTAAGGTTCTGCTCTAGTGACCGTAAGGTTGTGAGTTCAAATCCCACGACTGCCATGAGACACTGATGAGCCCTTGAGCTAAGCCATTAACCCTGCATTGCTCGGCTCGACGGTTGGGTTGTATTCTGCCTCATTTGGATAAAAGCGTCTGGCAAATGAATAAATGTAAAATAATGCATGCCAATAATGTAAAATAGGGGAATGAGAAACCTCCTCATAACTCTAGATCATAGAGAGAGAGAGACACACAGAGTGTGTGGAACAAAAGGGCTTCATAATGGAGTCTCTCACCGTCACTCAGTGAGTCAATCCTCTCTTATAATTGTGTTCTCAGGATTCGATGCACAGTCATACTTTTGTGCTCGAACGGTTGGTGGTTGTCAAAATGATTTCACTATTCACAGCGATGGTAAGGTCACGCTAAATGGGAGCATTTCAGAATGACTTTAACCGTTTGTAGTCATGGCTCAGATGTAAATACAGCAAGGTATAGTCACACGGTTTTTTGCTGTCTCATTGCTTATGTGATGTCAATCACCTCAATCTAGATTTCCCTAATTTTCCCTAATCCAGATTGGGCCTCTCCCTCTATTAGCATTTAAACATTATGTTCTGTCAGTTGGGTCCAAATTGCCCATTTTACATTTCATACAAGAAGTGAAACAACACTAAAAATGATTGAAATTTAACATAAAAACTCTACGGTGGAAAAAAAAAATCACGAGACATAATTTTAAAAAATCCTATGTATATTACAGAGATTACACTGGCATTCAAAAGTTTGGAATCGCTGATGAAAAGTGTGGAATCAGTGTTTTCAGTAAAATAAACTCCATTTTGTTTCAGATCCATCTATAAAATGATTGTAATATGATTCTAGTGTTTATGCAACAAATCATTTGTAGAAAGCTGTAAAACATCACTTGTCCAGAACTCCAAAATGACTAATGAAAGTTTTATAGCATCAAGAGTGACGGTAATATAAACATTAATACCCAGAATGCCTCTTTTTTTGGAAAGCCGGTGATCAAATCATGAAGTGGAGACTTAAATAATACACTGGAATTACCTATGTATAGTCATTTCTCCTTTATCAATAATTTTTTTATCATTTAACTTAATAATGACTGTTCATAAAATATGACGTATGATTCCAAACTTTTGAACGCTAGTGTATGTTCAGGGCTGAGTTTCCCGTAAGCATCGCGGCACAAAGATCATTGTTAAATGGTAGAGCGAGCATCACATTGAACACTCTCTCTACCAGCTAAGATTGATCTTAACCTTACGATGCTATTGGGAAACTGGGCTTAAAAGAAAGGTGAAATAAAAGTGCTAAAAAGGTGATTTTAATTGCAGTCCGTTCCCACTATCTTGTATTTGTACTCACACACACACACATGGGTCGTCAATCACCTCAAAAGTAACAGCATGGCCAAAGAAAACACACACACACACACACACACACCTGTCATAAAGAGGATCCCTAAGCACTTTTTCCACTATTAAGGAACACTTAAGTATAGGGGGTCACATATTTGACATTAATTCATAGCTACAAAATGTGCACACATGTAGTGAATAAAGCAGTTATTTGGCAACATTAACAGCTTATTAGTGCTTTAATTAGTGTTGCCATATTCTTACCTTATATTGTAGGTGTCACCTGCTGTTTCTGGAAATATATGTGACCCTTAATGCAAATATTTTGAATTATGTGAGAAATATGTGTTTCATTTTTTTTTAAATGTCTCCTTTAATACCAAAAACCTGACGGGTATTTTTGTTAGTGTAAGTGAAGTCGACGTTTTTATACGTCTTGTGTTGAGGCACAATTACAGTGTTACAATCATTTTCTTAATCATTAATTATCCTGCACGTTTCCAGAAATTGTAGTTATTAAGGATTATCAGGTTATACAGCTACAATATAAGGTAAACACTAATTAAAGCACTAATAAGCTGCTAACGTCAAGTAACTGCTTTTTCAATTTTTATAAGCACACTTATTAGCTATGAATTCATGTCTAATATGTGACCGCCTATACTGAAGTGTTACCTATAATTTATATTTTAAGTTGCTCATCATAAAGGTAAAGATCAAAAGAAAGACGGTGTGTGTGTGGGTTGTGTGTTGTGTGGGTGGGGGCTTAACAGAACCACATTAAAATTCCCCTGAATGTGTAATATTAAGCCATAAAATATTTTAAATAATAAATCTAAAAATGGCCCAGGGACATCTCTACACTTTTACCCTCATAAAGAATGCAATGACCTATGAATATGCATGATATGCAAATTAGAAACTGCAAATTTGTGCTGCGATGCTTTTGGGAAACTCAGCCAAGTTCAGTATTTGACTTGCGTTTACTGGCATTGCTTGCTGCTCCTGTACAACTGTGCTGTATTTTACTGTAGGTCACATTAGCACATAGCTATCCGCTAGATAACTGCTTGTAAACTCGCTCACATTTGTCACAGGTCGACACGTTTGCATCTTAATGTTTTCACTGAATTATCTAATAGTAGCCAAACCTAGTCAAAATACACCGTAAGAACAACAACTATCAATAGTTAAGTTAGCTAGCTGGGTATCTTAACATGTTTGTTCTGTAGCTAAAAGTTTTCTAGCTTACCACGTCGTCAACTTTTAACAATTTGCATATCGGATGTGACAGGTTCAAGCCATTGAGACTATTTTGTGATATCACTAACTGAGCTCATATGTAATGCTGCTGAATCAGTTGTTTTTTTTACAGAAGTACTGAGAAGGTTTCTGTTTTTTCAATGGAAAAGTGACAATTTAGCGCTGCGGTAACATATTTGACATGCATACCAATCTATATCCTCAGACTTAGCATCCAAAAGGAGTTAACCAATTCCAAATTACACTTTTGAGTTCAGGGCTACTTCAAGAGGGAAGGACTGGAATAAAAAATGCGCAATTTTAGGCCAAACCGAGTCTGAGGGAATAAAAACACGCAAAAGAGACGGATCGAAGTAAACATGAACGAGCGAGCATAAGAACAGGGATGTATGAGAAATTAAATAGGCGAAGAAGAGAGAGTGTGAGAGAATGAGTGAGTGAAAGAGTAGAGAGGGATGGAGGGAGTGGTGGAAAGATGCGATGGCATCATGTCTGCTTTATGAGCTAGGAGTGATGTCATATCTGCTAATGGGGCCAGACAGGACAGGCATTTATCTCAGCGCTCAGACAAGTGCTGGTCAGCGTGTAAGTGTGTGTGTGTGTGTGTGTGTGTGTGTGTGTCAGGCCATGCGCCTCGGGCCGACGTAACACTCTCCACTTTACCGGTGTCACTCCGCAGTCTGAAAATGAACCACCAATTTTCCAAATCCTCTTAAGACATGTCAGAGAGTTGAGTTAATGCAGATTCATGCTCTTCTGAATAGCTATTAGTAATTAGCAAAGCCTCAGTAAACCCATACACATCGAGTGTCTCAAATAAACATTTCATGAAGACGTCTCGATCCTAATCCATAGCCTATTACACCTTTATTCCATACGCCAGGCTTATTCAACAGCGTGGCCCTTTGCAATGTTTCAAATGAACATTCAACGTTCAAACTCATGCTGTATTTGTTGTATAGGATGTATCACTGGTTGACACCAGGGTTGTCAGGTCTGCTGTTTTCCCACAGATTTGGGATACTTTTGATTTGTTGCCACGGATGTGACCTTTTTTTGTCCGTGAGTTGGGGGTTAGATGTTATGCATGCATTAGAATAATTATATCAATGTTTTGCAAGCCAAATATGTAAGCTGGAGGTGTTTTAATGCAAACAGTCAATGTATGGTCTATTATGTATGTATGTGGGGTGTGGTTAGGATTAAAAGGTAGTGAATTAACAGGTGAAATGGTGGATCAGTAGACAATATATGTAATAATACGAGGCCATTTTAGGGTCTTGATGTTTAGGAAAACTGCATGGTTTTAATACTGTGTAATTAATAAATGTATCGTACAAGGTGTATTTGTAAAATGACAGTATACATGTATTTTGCATTAATAGTGGTGATTTTGGAGTTTAATACAGAGTTTGGGAGGGTCTGGAATTGTTTTTGAAAGGCCATTGGGCTGGTTTTGTTACGCAGACCTGGCAACCCTGGCACTATTTCACTCCGACTATTTACTGCAAGAGAAGCCCAACATCATTTACTTGCTCTTCATAAAGTAAAGTTATTTAAAAAGAAAGAAAGAAAGAAAGAAAGAACCTGATCTCATGAAAAAACTGTACAAATTTAAGCGAACAAATGAGATGTGGTTGGATTTCGTTCGATTCCATACTTATGAAGTTGTAATAAAAAGTTACAAACACTAACCCCACTCCCTAACCCTTAACCTTAACCTTCAGAACTTTTCATACAAACTAAGTCTTGCGTGTAGTTATGAATAAAAAAATAGAAATCAGTTATTGTTTTTATTGGATTTTTTTTACTTTTAGACACTTGAGTACATTGAAGTGTGGTCACTTTTTAACTTTTACTCAAGTATAATTTTAACTAACTACTTCCACAACACCCACACTTTCATTTAAGAATAAATTCTTTCTCTGACTTTTTGGTAGACTTGAGTACCTGACTAGGTCATTTAAATTACAAGAGAGAAATGTTTTAAGAATTTAATTTTCTTATATTTTAAATATGTAATGTTTTAGAGGTTTTGTTGCGCTGTTTCTGTATAGATACAGATTGAAAATAATAATAGGTAAGGCAAGACAAGTTATTTATACAACACCTTTCATACACTGGGTCATTCAAAGTGCTTTACAAATGATAAAAAATACAAAGATAAAAGGATATATATACTGTATGTATCTGTGTATATATATATATAAATAATTTTGTGTAACTGTACAGATAGAAAACAATATATCAGGAGTTTAATAAACCCTGCCAGATTCTCACTATACTCTTTTGCTCATAAGATGTTAAGAAGAACAATGTATACAGAACCTTTTGGGAAACAGCCAAATTCAGTTTTTAAAGTTCATATCCTTATTTTTATATTTAGGTAGTTTAAAAGATTTTAAAGATGTTTAGCCTATGACCACATATCATATCAAATAATAGTTTCCAATGGCTATTTCAGTCACTATATGTACTTTAGTTTGAGTGTTAGTTTAGCATGCACTTTTAGTTATATTTTTGGTGCTACTTGAATAAAAAATTCCTCCATTACTCCTCCATTACTTATTCTTTCAGTACTCCTTCCACCAAAATGTTTTCAAAAACTCACGCCACACCCACTTTTCCTGTTCATTTGTAGAAATAGCCGTTTGCCACACGCATTAGCATGTCAGATGTGGCATAATGTTATGCGCAGTCAGACTGAATAATTTTAGTTGAAACTCAAACCTGCAGCCGTACGATCAGGTCCCTGTTATTCAGAGCCCATTAGCTGGCTGCCCATTATTACGGTGCGTAATGTAGCGCTGGCGCATCATGTTGAAGGCCTGTCTGTACAGTAGAGCAGTGTGCAAGGGGGTGGTTTTTTCCTGTCTGCTTCAGGTGTTTATGTAGGAAGGACCGTACCTTTTTCAAGTTTTTCAATATTCATTTGAGGTGTTCGCAGGCCGATGATGTTTTGCTATACAGTGTCATTTTTATATGAATTAGTCTTCCTCCTGATCCTGCAAGTAGAATAAGATGGGTGTGGTGCAGCCTGAAAGACTGCTTTTTTACAGATAGACTATAAGAAAAAAATCCATATTGGTGTGGACGATTGTGTGGGTGTGGTAACTGAAAAAAGAGAATTTTAATTGATTTATCCAATTAAAGCGGGCGTATATTGTTTCAACAGGACAGGTGTGTACAAATTTACCAGTTTTAGTTTTTAACTATTGAGACTCAGACTAACAAATTCATTTTATTTATACGTTTATTAAAAACATTTCAAGCTGTAATCAAAGAGGAAGAGTAATGTGCACTCATTTTGAGGCCGTTATTTTAAAATTCATTTATATGTGTATCTGCATTAAAATGTATTTTAGATCATTGAGAACATTTATTCCAAACTTATAATAATTCTTCCATGTTTATACTATAATCTTTACAAATAGAAAAGATACATTCATTTTGAGGTTGTCATAGACGTGGTGTTTTTTGCATTTCTCACATTAGAAGCGGACGCACTGCAGTCCTTAATTTGTTTCCACATATATCAGAATAACAAGTAGGTGAAAGAAAAAAAAAGCATGATTAAGCATGGTTAACTATGGTTTATTCTTGTTTATCTTAGCTGAGAAATTGAGAATATATTAAAAAAGTATTCACCTTTCAATGTATTAGTTAAATCTGGAAAGTTCAATGAATGTGTGGTGGGTGAAATATAGAAAAACAAACATTTCAAACAAATTGCTGTTAAAAAAAAAGCTGTGGGTGTATTTCAATTTATTGGCAAATAAAAATAATAATATTAATAAAGTTCTTGTTCTTCAGTTTTATGGAAATAATCAATGTTCACATGAGCTTTTGGAGAGATTTGAATGACATTCTTTTGTGCGAAATAAACATTTTTTTAAATACAAAATCCTTTCAGACCTTCCCCATTGTGTACAGAGAGGTAAATACAATTAGTTTGTGGAAATCCACAGTAGGTAGAAATGCCTCTCGATATTGGCAGAGTTTTCTGTGTTAGTGGCTGCCTGATTGAGGGACTCAATAGAGTTACAGAATAACACACTGACATTCATTGGTATGGCTAATGGAGTGAGGGACCTTAGTCATCACCAATCCTGACCTTCCTGCAGTTGGGCTAAACTGATCTGAGATCAGCTTTACAGCCTCGCAATTAAAGCAGACCCTCCGGCAAGTTCCCCAAGATGATCAGAAAGAGATTTAAAGTCTTCACAGATCTTTTACTTGAGCTAAAGTAGAAATATCTATATATTAAAATCTAAAATCCAAATATTTACTTCAGCATAAAAGTAAGTACACTAAAGCTGAAAGTGAATACATCTACAGATTGATGGTTTCTGTTGAAATTCACTTGAACTTCAAATCTGATCTCAGTAGCAAAATATAAAGTGTTTAGTAGAATAAAAAAAAGGTCAAGACATCTCTGAGAAAAAGGAATAATTAAGTACACACAAGTGAAAACAGTACCAAAATTAAACGCATGCAATTTTTCCCCTTACCCCAAACGTAATTGATCAACCGAGACATATCTGGTGTCTGAAGTTTGCTTCTTTAGTTCATTTCTTTAGATTTTGGGTGAGATAGACTTCCATTACTTGTTAGCTTCATCATCCATGTAGCTTGAGTGCAAAACTAAAGAAACAAACTTTTATATACAGTATGTGCAACAGTCTTAGGACCCCTACATTTTTTAAATATATATTTTTGTCTTAGATGTTTCTTTTATGTCTTCTGCATTAGTGTGTCATTAGAAAAGAGCAAATTTTAGATTTCCAAATCTGTTTGGAAAGATGTTACAGAGAAGTCATTAAAGAAAAGTAAGATATTAAGTAAGAATGCACTTTTTAGATAAAAACATAATCAAGGCTGTCTGGGATTTTAGCTGCAGAGACAGAAGCAAGTAAGAACCAAAGTCTGCAGAAGAACTGTGGCAAGTTCTCCAAGACTCTTGGAACAACCTACCAGCCGATTTCCTTATAA
>JAOUQW010000028.1:2741149-2756331 GCA_028565825.1 Olivaichthys viedmensis | reverse complement strand
GAAACCTAAAGTGCATAAACACTAGAATCATATTACAATCATTTTATAGATGGATCTGAAACAAAATGGAGTTTATAACACTGAAAACCATTGATTCCACACTTTTGAGCAGCGATTCCAAACTTTTAAACGCTAGAGTAATTTACATCTTAGATTTTTCTAAAAGAGCTTGGGTGGACACCATGCATGAAAGGGTTAAAACCAGAATGAAAGACGAAATCACACAATGGTGGTCTAGATCTCCAGCTGTGTGGTATTTAACACAGGGGTCCTGCTCAGCCATGTTCTGTAGATTTCTGGGGTAAGGAGTGTGTGAGGGCCACTGACTCCAACGTCTTGCCTTCTGATTGAGTTTCAGGCCGGTTTGAGGGAGTGATAGTGTATCAAACGCTTTTTTTTTTTTAAATCGGACTCTGGATAAAGTGTAGTAGTGTTTGCTGGTATACAACACAAATCTGAACGATCCCGTCAATACCCAATGAAACTTGAGCGTGTGATGATAGTAAATACAGAAAGTAGAAAGTAGGCATTTACAGTTACTCAGTGGAGGACGAACTAACTGAGCCGTGGCAGGAGCACATGCGCCTGTACAATGTAAATTTGAAGGAAAACATCTGGGCTGCAATTGCCGAAGCCTTGAACCAATCGGGTTACACCTCCATGTTTGTTTTTCTGTCGTCGCCTCCTAGTAACGACAAAGCACATGTTTTCGTGTGTTGGGTTTAGTCAAGCAACAAGATTGGTAATGTGTGAGCCCGAGTCATTATTGTGTGTAAATCGCCATAAAAATCTACTAAAAAGTGTGCGATGCATAGTCTTTCCATAATCTGTTAGGATTTTAAAAAGTCACATAGTGTACCCAAGGCTTTCGATTGAACCCCTGCCAGATTGTGTTACAGTCTCTTGCTAAATGTCTTAAGTGTGTAACTCTTCTAAACCCTTTAAACCCTCTCTCTACTGTTGAATATGTTGATGCTAAGAAACCTTGACATTTGAGCATAAATGTTTATTGGCATTTCAAGCTTGGATTTGTTCAGAACTAATTAATCCTCAGGGGGCTAAAGAGAATTAAGATTTTTGGGGTAAAGCAGTTCTGGAAAAGAGCAGATTTATTTCAGGAAATTATGATGATTTATATTTATTAATTTGGTAGACACATTTATCTGGAGCGACCTTACAAGCGAGGCAGAATTCAGTACAAGCACAGAATGGGGCTTTAAGGGCTTTACTCAAGGACCTGGGATTTGAACTCACAACCTTCTGGTTACTAACTGCTGAGCTACCACTGATTTAAATGTTGAGTTATGATGATGATTTAAATCATGACGTTGATGACGATGGCCATGATGATTTCACTGTTGATTTATAATATTGATGATGATGATTTTAATAGTTGACCTATGATAATAATTCAATGTTTAATTGTTGATAAGGATGATGAATTGTTAATGCTTCTTGTTGGTTTATTATGTTAATGATTATTTAACAGTCGGGGTTGATTATAATGATTTACATGTTGATGGTGGTAATGCTGATAATGATGTTGATTATGATTTAACTGTCAATGATAATGATGATGATAGTGACTGTTGATTTATGTTACTGATGGTGATGCTAATTTAACTCTTGATTTCTGATGATATTAATGATGATGTTGATGATGAAAATTATTTAACAGTTGTTGACGATGATGATATAGCTGGTGTTGGTGATTGTCTGTGCTGATACGCCTTACTAAGCCTCCACACGCTTGTGCTCTCCACAGTCATAGATCATAACTCCAAGTTCTTTTTTCATCACCTGTTGGTGATCTTTATTGTGAAAGTCTTTTCCTAAATAAACTGCTTCTGTGATGCTTTTAATCACTGTAGTTTGGATATTTTTTCTCGTTACGTTGAACCTGTTCTCATTGTCACCTTATAACCAGTGCTCTATCTATATAAAAAGTCAACTCCAGAATTATTGGTACCCTTCATACAAACCATTTTTTCAAGGATGACAATTTAAAACATTATTTAGGGGTGTCGATAATAAAATAAAATAAAAAGAAGTTTTTTGTGACAATAATTTGTCATAGGAAAGGTAAGTAGTTTCTCCAGCTGCTTGAGTGGAAAATTTGAATTATTGTGTGTAATGTTTATTTTATACAATCATTTCCGCCTGTTCTCCTGAAGGGCGCCAATACTTCTGAAGTTAATTGTATTTACATCATGCATAACTCAACTAACTAAGGCAGAACTAAAGCATGAAACCACATTAAGAAATACAGACAATTATGGTGACTGTGAAAGAAAGCCATCAGAAGATTATGATTAGCAGTTTTATAAGGAAATCTGCTGGTAGGTTGTTCCAAGAATCTTGGAGAACTTGTCACAGTTCTTCTGCAGACTTTCTCTGCAACATTTAATTTTTTGGAAAATGAATGTATGAAAGTCTAAAATGTGCTCTTTTCTAATGACACTCTAATGCAGAAGACATAAAATAAGCATCTAAGACAAAAAAAAAAATTCATTATTAAAAATTAGGGTGCCTTTTGCACAGTATTGTATATTTCCAGTTGTAACATGATCTCCTTGTTTCATAATCAGTTTAAGATGCATTATGTGAGTGAAAGGTTTATGTATTGATATGAGTATTTTGTGCGGCAATATATATATATATTTTGTGTGTTTTTATCATTCGCTGGCAAGTTAGGCTGGACAGGTGATTTCTGAATTCTGCGCAACCCCCAAATAATATTATTCTCATATTAAATCAGTCTTGTAACTTTCTACTCAGTTTTTCTCCATTTTCTTTTGTTTTGGGAGGAAAAAATATTCGCCACTGTTTTTCACGGTTGCCATGACACCAGCAGCAGAGCTTTGTGAAATGCCAAAATTCAAGTTGCATAATTCGATCTTAAGTCGGGTAATATAGCAGAGCAATAAGGAGCAGGTCATAGGCTGGCGTTATTGGATAGATATGTACTTTTTTCGTTTTCCTTCCTGATAAAATGTATTCATTTGCATCAAGAATCTGAGACACTATGTAGCTCGAGACTGAGTTAGAAATGTATGTAACAAAATAATCTTAGACAACTTTGATTTTACTAGTAATAATAAAATATGCTTTGTAATTCAATGGCAATTTTAGATTCAATTTTAGATTGTTGTAATTTATTGCATTACTTGCAGAGAAACGACTATCTGGCTGTGTTACAAACTCTGCTGCTGTCTCCCTCACACTCATGCAGCTATTAGAGACGTGGCCCTTCCCATCATCCTCTTCTGCTTAGGTATGTGTTTGCATTCATTTCACAGCCGGTTTAAAACTGCTGTGTGACAGCGCGCTTTGACACAGAAGAATATAAGCTGTGTGTGTGTGTGTGTGTGTGTGTGTGTGTGTGTGTGTGTGTGGAGCAGTCGGAGACCCGATCATTCAGTCGCGCTGCTTTATCTGCAAAAGGATAAACTGATTATATAAAGCTGTACTATTAAAGTTGTTATAGTTGCTATGCTTATTATTTATTTATTATAGTTATACTCGCATTGATTGGGTTTAAAATAATAACGTGTTTCTTATAGTAAGTTGTTCTCTTTCATAATCTAAAGCTTGATAACTTAAAAACTGGTGTAAATCCTGTTAACTTGAATCCAACTGCAATTTTAATGAAACTAGGAAAAGTGTTGTTAATATGGTACAAAACATTTCCAGTATTTTAACACAATGTAACTGGTTTGGGCTCTGTGGCTGAAAAGCTCTAATGGCTCTGATAAATATTAAATATGATGGTACAGTGTGCCCTAATGTGCCTGATATTTGAACAGTTGGATCATATTCTTTAAAATAAACCTTTCCTGCAAAAAGTGGAAGAAACCCCTGACAGAGAAGTGCATTGACAACTTTCCAATGAAAAGGTTTTGTTTGATTTCTGGAGGTAAATTACTTTTCAGTTCAATCAGAGTGATTTATTCAGGCTCGTGGTTATGCCTCATTGGCAACTTTCACCATTTTTAAACTCTAACGAGCCTTCGTTTCTTTCGAGGTGTTTTAAAAGCCATTATTTCTCTCGTGTTTGGATCAGATGGTTAAACTTGTGGCCAAGAGCTAATGTCTCACATATGCAGCAGCGCAGTTAGTGCCGAGCCAACTCCAACACATATGGAAAAGGTTATGCAAGAAGTGTGTTTTGTCACCCCTCCTGTTCCATGGGGGCAGCAGCATGATGCACATACCGTCGCAAATGTTGAGCATCAGTGAGTGTCGTGTCCCGTGTGCGCACACACAGACACACATACACTCCCACACACACACACACACACACACACACACACACACACGATCTACAATGAAGGACAATCCAGATTAGACTTTGTAATGTCATACTGAGTCATCTGCAAAGTGCGGCTGTTTGTGTGTGTGTGTGAGTGAGTCTGTCTATCAAAATCGTCTAATTATCATGCAGTAGGTCCCTTTGAAGTGCCATCATCAGTGTGTTTGTGTGTGTGTGTGTGTGTGTGTGTGATTAAAGTCTTCATACATAAGCACCTGTGGTGAGTGCTCTCCCCTCACAAAGTATTCAATTGTAATTGAATGCAGATCATTTGAAAGCGAACAGTCCTGATGGTGCTTTTTCATGTTTTTTTTAAACTCACCCTAAACTTATATATAATAATAAAACACGTGTTTTATGATTACATCTTTTCGGGGGAATTAATTTGAGTGGATAAAAGTGTGAAAATTGTTAATGCACTGGTGTGGCCGCATTCTTTTAAGAAACAGGGAGATAAACATCTCATAAGACTCATAACACGTGACTGGCAAGCATTATTGCATCATAAAATATAAGAAGCAATCATGTTCCAGTATGCAAATGCAGGGGGTCGTATTCAATTTGCATATTCATAGAATCTACATTTCTTGATGAGGGTAAAAGTGGACTTTTTTTGTGCCTTTTTCTGTTGTATAATTACTTCTTTTTTTTTTGTCAAGCCACTTATTACTCAACACACTTTCAACTCCAGAATTTTTGGCACCCTTCATGAAATTATAAAAAAAATATATATATAAAATGAACCGCATGTGCAATGAGTGATATTTTGAGCGTAACCATGTAGGGATGCTGCATTTAAATTATTATTATTTTTTTTTAAACATAAAGTGTTTTTTTCACTTTAAAATGATCTGCACTCTTGCAATTAATATTAGGCAAAGCCTCTCCTGGAGAGACTAACAGCACTGAGCCTCTTACTGTAATGTCTAACATGTCTGGAGAACATTTGTAGAGGGATCTTGAACAGGACATGGTCAAAAGCAACAACAGTATTTTTGGAGAACAATTAAAAGAAATTCCAAGGATGACAATTTTTTTCCAATTTATCTTAAATATACTTCCAATATTTTCAAAGTTCCAATAATTTTGCCACACGTTTTTGAGAGGTGTTATATAAAAGTGTGTCACGCCTTCACTAGTCAAACCCGAATGCCACGTCCCGTCTCTCCCTGAATGCCGCATCCCTGCTCTCCCCTACAGCACGTAGCGAGCCGGCCGGCTCACTTCCACGTTCATGTTCGCCGAGCTTCTGATCGCTATCACCTGTTTCCAATCCCGACTCAATCACACAACACTGGCACGCAATCACGCTTCCCCTACAAAAAGCCTCAAACATCTCCACTCAGTGCTCAGTATTGGATTGATGCCTCGGACATTACAAAGCGTTTCCCGGAATGCCTACCTGTGCTTGACCCCCGGACTTGATTATCCGACTTTCGTCTCTGCCTGTGCCTCCGACACCCCGAAACGCTCATCGCCTGACCCAACGCCTGCCCCCCTACACTGAGCTTGCCAAACCCCTTGATTCTGTCTGCATCTTGCCTCCTCGCCTAGCGCTCACACCTGCATCCGCCCAGCCAGCGGTGTGACAAAATACTGAGCCTTACTATGGATGCAGCGGGCATAGCTGCCCTGGCCCAAGTGATCGCCCAGATCCAGCAACAGCAGCAAGCCCATCAGCAGCAGATGCAGCAACAGGTTGGTGCTCTTGCTGCCACTCTGGCGCAGCTCGCCACGCCTCAGCCTCCGCTGCCTGCCCCCGTTGCCGCATCCTGCGGCCAGCCATCTCGTTCACTCATAGCCGAAAAGATACGACGGCAACCCCGCCACCTGCCAGGGATTTCTCTTGCAGTACTCATTGTATTTCGACGCCATGGGCGGAAAAAGATCAGTAGAAAGTAAAGGGATTTCTTTCCTTCCTCACCAGCAAAGCCCTAGCATTAGTTACAGCCGTGTGGCACAGTGGCAAGCACGGCATCGCTTCTTATCAGGAGCTCCTCGACCGGTTTTGTATGGTCTTTGACCACTCCCCGGATGAGCAAGAGGCCGGCGAAAAACTGTTTGCTATCAAGCAAGGGTCCCGTACCAATGGCAGAGTACGCCTTAGAATTCCGCACGGTGGCCACTGGCAGCTGATGGAATGAGGACTCCCAAATGACCGCCAGGAAAACTTCATGGACCAGGAGTGGGCCACGACAGTAGGGCTCAAGTCCCTCCACCTGGCTCCTCCCCTACGAATCTATGCGCTAGATGGACAGCCCATGGGGAAGGGCACCATAACACACCGCACCCCTCACCCTGGAGGCTAGCGCCCTCCATTGTGAAACCATCTCTCTCTTTCTCGCCTCCTCTCCTCGGTACCCCATTGTACTGGGGCTCCCCTGGATGCAGCAGCACAACCCACAAATCTCTTGGGCATACAAGGAGATCCCCACCTGGTTCCAACACTGTAACGAACACTGCCTGTCCCCTCCGTGGAGAGTCCTGAGCTCTGCAAAACCACAGAAATCCCCGCCTGTTACCAGGAACATGCAGACGTCTTCAGCAAGGCGAAGGCCTGCGCTCTGCCCCCACACAAACCCTACTACTGTGCCATCAAGCTGCTCTCTGGCACGGTCCCACCACACTCACGGATCTATCCCCTGTTGGCTCCCGAGACCGCGGCCATTGAGGAGTATGTGGCTGAAGCTCTCCAGCAGGACTACATCTGCCACACCACCATCTTGGTTGTAGTCGACTGGTTCTCGAAGTCCCTCCACCTGATCCCCCTTCTGGCTGTATCCCAGTCCGAGAGCCTCTTCGAGCACGTGTTCCGGTACTACGGGATCCCAGAGGACATTGTGTCGGACAGGGGGCCCCAGTTCATCTCCCGGGTGTGGAGGGGCTTCATGGAGAAGCTGGGGGTCACCGTCAGCCTCACGTCTGGATACCACCCCCAAGCCAATGGGCAGGTAGAAAGGGCCAACCAGGAAATCGGGAGGTACCTGAGGTCCTTCTGTGCCAGCCATCAGGAGGACTGGACCCAGTTCCTCCCCTGGGCCGAGTATGCCCAGAACTCCCTGCGTCACGAGGCAACACGCCTCACGCTCTCCTGAAACGCGGCAGATACCGGCGCTCCTGCCGTGGATGACTGGTTCCGGTGTGTGGAGGGCGTGTCAGAGGTAGTGCATCAGCAGATTGTGGCTACAGGGAGGAGAACGAAAGCATGTGCGGACCGTCACCGGGCAGTCGCACCAACCTACAACCCTGGGGACAGGGTGTGGCTCTCCACCAGGTTCTTTCGTGTCTGCCAGGGCTACCGGAAGCTACAGGACAGGTACATCGGCCCATTCCGAGTGGTCAGGCAGGTCAACGAGGTGGCCTACCGCCTGAAGCTGCCTCGGCAGTACCGCATCTCCCCCACGTTCCATGTCTCTCTGCTGAAGCCCCTGGTACCAGGCCCCCTGGATGAAGGGGGTTCGTCCGACGCTCCACTGCGTCCCCTTGACTATGACAGTGGCGAGGCCTACTCGGTCAGGGAGCTCCTGGGCTTGAGGTGGCGGGGAGGGAGGATAGAGTACTTGGTGGACTGACAGGGGTACGGCCCGGAGGAACGGAGCTGGGTGCCCGCTTTCGACATGCTGGACCTGCTGCTCAAGTCAAGTCAAGTTGAGTCAAGTAGACTTTTATTGTCATTCCTCCATATACCTTGTATACATTGGAACGAAATGTTGTTTCTACAGGACCATGGATGTAGAAAAATGTTATGGCCTTCAACGGGTCTTTAAAGTGCTTTAAAGTGCAACACACTTAGTGTGTTGCTCTTTGGAAACTTTTTACAAACTGATACACGCCAAGCACAGCAATAATCTTTCCAGATCTTCTAATATTTGCTTCAAAACTATTTTTTCTAAAATATTAAATGAGTTACATGCAATGCAGAATCCAATCCAGGCATCTGTCAGCGATTCAAGAACAGACAGCCACAACTAAATGGTTGGAGTAAGTGGTAGTTCTCAGGAGTGCAACACATACACACACACACACACACACACATACACACACAAGTCACAGTCAGTCAAACGACAAATGGTACAATTTTGTGAGTCAAGAAAGTACTACACCATAAGTAAAAATAGTACGACACCATAATAACAATAATAGAGTGATATGAGTAACTGTGAAGAACATGGGTCGTCAATCACCTCAAAAGTAATAGCATGGCCAAAGAAAACACACACACACACACACACACAGAAAGAGAAAGCTGAGTTTCTGCATCGATGTTCAAATGCCCTCATAAGATATGAGTCTCCTTCAGTGTTTCTTGATGGTTATAAGAGAATTTGTAGATCCAATAAGGAGTCTTTGGTCTTTAATTAGGAAGAAGCAATGTATTGGCGTCATACATTGCTGGTCCGTATCTGCATGATTTTATGCATTGCGCTGTTGCCACACGATTGGCTGATTAGATAATTACATGAATGAGAAGGTGTACAGGTTTCTAATAAAGTGTTCAGTGAATGGATATACACAGATTTCACAGATTTGAGCAACCAGCTAGATAACATGAGCTAACCTGACAGGATTATTTTTTTAAAGTCCTATTCAGGTGTTTCTAACTTTCACTGCTAATGTTAGGTAAATAGCTAACACGAGTTAACCTGACATTTCTTTGTTCATATTCATATATTCATACATGTATATAATCATTACTGCTAATGCTAGCTAGATGCCTAACAGGAGCTAACCTGACAGGATTTCGGAGAGTTTTTAAGTCATATTCAGATGTTTAACCTTCACTGCTAACAGCTAAATGGCTAACATGATCTAACTTGACAGGATATTTTAGAAAACCTCTTCGAGTGCAATCATAAAATGATGCCTACTCAGAAACGTTTGAAGTCAGTGAGGTGTGATGAAGAGTTCAAGTTCAAGTTCATGTTCAAGTAGGTTTTTTAAGAGAGTGTGCACTTTAATATACTGTTGAGCCAATTTTCTTTTTAAAAGGAACAAAGCAAACACTTGTGACGATGGCAATTAACCCTTTAAGGCCCAGCCTTTTTTCTTCTTTTTTTTGAGCATTTATAATTTTATAAATTTATTTTATTTCTTGTATTTGCAATGGACAGTCATGCACCCAATAAGTAATTTTTTCAGGACGCCCTAAGGACATAATTTAATATGTAGGCTAAATGCTTCAACAATTTTGACATAACCATATTTATGAATGAAAAAGTCTGGATTCTCTCACTACTATGAATAGAAACTGAGATATACAATCGAGTGCAAAAGTTTGCATACCCTTGGGACAAAATAAAAAAAGAAATTGAATTTATAGCAACAAGACATTTAGTGTGAGTTAGGTTTCAAAGATGTTCCTTCATTATCACAAAAATGGTCAAATAATGTATGTTAAGATATTTATAGAGAAAAACAAAACAATGTGATATTAGTTCAAAAATTTGCATCTCTCTTCCTTAATGTGATACAAATATTCTCCAATTACTTGGCCACCCTTTTCCTTTATAACTGCCTCCAACCTCTTTCATATCCTCTTTCAGTCCTTTTCGGTCCTCTTAGTTATAATATTCGCCCCCCGTAGCCCAACCCCCCATACATTCTTCCTGACATCTCTGTTATAACTCTGCCAGATAACGTCAAACAATTTTTCTGTTGATTTTACCTTATGTTTTGGATTGTCGTCTTATTACAGGATACACCCACATTTTTATCTTCTAGGAATTCTCATTTTTGTAGATAAATTGTAAAAATAGAGCTACATTTTTTTCTGTTTTCACCCAGAATCCATAAGGGATGCAAACCTTTGCACTTGACTATATTATCAAGTTCAAGAAGTGCATTTGGACGATTGAAAAGCTGGTTATAATGCTGTGTGTATTATTAATAAGCAATGAACGTGTTTTTTTTTATGTCACTTCCATTTAACAAATGGTAACAAATGGAGCCAGTGAAATACAGAACTAAACTAATGTCAGTTCAGTGGCATTAAATCAGACCCTGTGGAAATAAACTGATCTTTTTTGCTGTGTTAATAGAGTAATGAATGACACTCAGTAGCTTTATCAAACAGCCTTGATCTTGATCATGGCCACACAGTGACACACAGCAGCTGATAAACATTTCAGCCCTACACTGCGAACTCATTTACAGCCTGGAACATAATCTCTCTTTTAGTTCACATGTAAACATTCAATGTACACTGGAATTATCAAATATTGTATCGTCTTATTCTTTTAAGAACTTTCATAGATTTTTGACATAGTTATGGAGAGTTTTTTTGCTCACAATATTTATTTGCGGTTGCTGTCTTTACATACAATATGTCTCTCAGCAAGACATAAAAACATTAAAAAAATCATAAAAGCATTGTTTTTAGTTTTTATTTCACAGTATATGAACCGGGTAATCATGTTGAATCCCAATAATATTTTTTCAAGTGGTTTAATTTTTTGCATATTTATTTCCTCTGAAAAAATTATTTTAATTATTTTCAAATTCATTATTTTTTCTTTTTCTTTTTACGTGGTCTGATGAATCCAAATAAACTCTGTAGGAGATAATTTAACACTGGAGGTGTTTGGGCTGTCAAAATGAATTTCACTGTTTGAATACTGTTCAAAGTTATTATTATTATAGAATATTTACGTATTCAAAGGCAAAAAATGCACAGTTGAATGTTAAAGATCCCATGTTATACTTTTAGTCGCCTAATGGAAGTCTATCAAAGCACATTTCCTAAACATTTATAAAATGATATATACATTTTTAGTTAGATATTACAAACGACCAAAGTGATCTAAAAATAATATTACATGTGCGGAAAAAAGATGAGCAGAAAATGAAAAAAAAAGGGTGTGAATCCCAGTTAGTGTAAGAAATGTAAAATCTAGCTAAATATCAGCGACAAGAAATGACAAAAATGACAAAATGACAAAAGAAAAACTTTTTTTCTTTATGAAACCCAAATGTTTCATAATGTGAAAATGTTATAATGAGTAAGTTCAGAATATTTACCTCAGTTGTTTTAGCTCTGATTTATGTCGGCAGTCTGGCCACATCCAACATTGCATTTACATAAGCAGACATGACAGCTCAGAGCTCCAACACTGTCTATGTGTGTGTGTGTGTGTGTGTGTGTGTGTGTGTGTGTGTGTGTGTGTGACTAATGAACCCAGTATTTCAGCAGAGAGAAAGCAATAATAGCTACAGGCCTATTGCTTTAAGCATTCACTCCATACCTTAGCATATCTGGAGAATACTCTAGTGTGTGTGTGTGTGTTTGCATTTCTTGTCTTGTTTCACCCTGAATTCTGTCAGTCCTTGAAATACATCAATCAAATCTTTGTTGATGCATTGAATTATTCATAATATGACAGAATTATTTATGTCTTGCTGGAGACCAAAAAGTCTTATCAGAATAACTCATCTATAAAAGCATACTGTATGTGTGTGTGTATGTATGACTGTATGAAGTCTTTCAGTCAGTATCGAAAATTGACATTATGAATCAGACATAGTGATTAAAATATTAATAACTCACTGTATCAGCCGTTCAGCTTTAGTTTGGAGCAGAAAACCAAAGTCTAATCATGAAGCCCCAAATTACAAGCATGTCTCACCGAGATATACAGATATATGTAAAGAAATAAAGAAGCAAATGCCCATGACATTCAGAGCAATATACAGTACAAATGTTTGCATCCCCCATGGTTTCTGGGTGACAAACTGAAAATGTACCTCCACACTTACAATTTATTTCCAAAAGAATTCCAAGATGTTAAAAATTAAATGTGGGTGCCTTCTGCAACAAGACCACAATCCAAATTGTGGGGTGGGGGTGAGATAATACAACTGAGAGGATCCAAAAGCTGCTCAGAGGATAGGAAAGAGGTTGGAGGCAGTTATAAAGGCAAAGGGAGGGCATACAAGTTATCAGATAATATTTATATTTATATCACAGTCAGAAAGAGGGATATAAACTTTTGAAGTGATATATAATTTTGATTGTTTCACTATTAATATCTTACAATATTTGACCATTTTTGGAACATCTAATACACTAAATATTTTGTTGCTACAAATTAAATTGATTTGTCTTCTTCATTTTGTTGTAAGGGTGTGCAAACATTTGCACTCAACTGTATATACAGGCTTACATATTCTATATTTCGCAAAGTGGATCTTAATAAAGTGCATAACCATGGAGGAACTATAACATGTCAACAAGTCCATAGCAGATCCTTGACAACGAGTAAAAGTCCACCAAAATCCTAATGTTTATCCTCTTTAAGTTGCTTTGGAAGACAATTATTCTGCAATACATGATCATATAGAAGTATATAGCGTGAATACATGAATGTAACGTGTGGGTGTAAGAGTAAGGTGTTGATTTGGAGTTTTCCAATAATCGTAGTCAATACACCGGCAGGCAGCAACAACAAAAATACACAGACAGGGCAGGATCAAAACCAGAAAAAGCTAAACACAAGAAACTAGGAACAAAGACAAGACTATTTTGACAGATTAGTATTGCAGACCAACATGGAAAACTTTGCCAAGAGCAGGAGGAAGCTCAAGAGCATAAATCAAAGAGCAAAAATAAGAGAAAGTGCATAAATATGCTTGAAACACAGAGAATCAATCAAGGAACAGGTGAAAACAATCAATAGAAAGAAAGATGGTTAATGAAAACCAGCTATGCTATAAATATATAACAAAAAAGTGACAGATGGAGTGTAAAGTGTGTGGCTCAATAAAGACAGAATCAGGGTGGACATGACTGTATAATAACCATAGCCCTCAGATGACTAACCATTACAACAGCATCACACATTACACCGTTTACAGATGAGTGCAGATCTAAAAATAATCTTGTTTGGTCTTATTCATCATCTGCCGTCATGCTTTATATCCCACTCACAGTGATGGTGGTTTGAGTCTTATAAATGATGTGCCAGGAAGCCTTTAAATATCTTTGACGTCTAATTTTGGGATTAGAGGAGAAATGACTACAGAAATTGTGTTGATGCTTAAAATCATAAAAAAAAGTTTCTTAACAAAACTGAGTACATATGGACGAGAAACAGAGATTAGTGGAGTAAACATGTCAAAGTCGGTTTAGTTGTACAATATGTATGAATAAAACAATGCTTGATTACCTAGTGTACAAAATAGCTGGTTGCATCAAGCTTAAAAACAGCAATCCTATAGGACTGTACATAAAATAAATATCCTTTACTGACATACATTTAGTGGTACATGCTTGAAAATAGATATGGGAAGTTATGGACCACCCTTTTGTTTATTCAGTTTTCAATCAAATGGCCATTCAGTATTTATTGTTAATGATTTGGTGGTAAACAATAATGATGGGAAAATGTCCAGAACATTCATTTCCATTTTCAGTCAAACAGCCGTGCAGTAACACATTATTATCTTTTTGGCGTCAGACAAGAATCCTGTAAATGTCAATTTAATCTACAATTAACACAGAAGCCTCCAAAACTAAGTCTAATGCAAATGAACTCAACTTGCATGAAACAGGTGTAACGCACTGGTTTGATGAAATTGGATGAATGGAATTAGCGGCAGGGTGAACAAAAGTTCAATATTATAAATTAAATATTTACAGATTTCATACTGTACTTAGTGTTGAAGACTTTTGTGTGATTTTCAGTTAAATACATTTTCCCATCATTATTGTTATTTACAATCTCTCTCTCATACATACAAAACACACACACACACACACACACACACACACACATATACATACAGTATATGAGCATATGGTAAAAAACCTCCCCAATATATACGAAAGCATATTGTATGTGGCTCCCTTTTTCTTATTTTACTTTTCTTTTCTTTCTTTTTTTTCTCATTTTATCCTGCATACGTTTTTTTTGCACGTTTTATATTTTGTTTCTTTGGTGTCAGTGAGCTTATCTTCTGTATAAATAAATGAATGATTGAACTTGACACATTAAACAACTGCAGCGAGAAGAGCAAAGCTGTTCAGACATAATAATCCCAACAACAATCCAAAAAAGGCAGTAGTCGAGTGTTTTACAGTTAACAGTAATCCAGTGTAGTATACATTGATACCCTTCACTCTCACTGTGATTTAACCAAGAGGTCAATGTCAAGGTCAACCGTGATGGAAAAGCGGTGTCTTCCAATGTCTGCCCTAATGTCTTTGTTATCCATTTCTTAAATACTAAGCTAGCAAATATCCCAATGTGGCAAATTAGCTATTTCTCTATTGACTCCCTGTCTTCCTCTGCCTTCACCACTCCTGCATCCTCTAGCCTCCTGGTTACCAAGGCAACCGTGTCTATATATGTTGGATTAGTAATACGCTCTCAAGCAATATTATGAACCATCTTGTTACTGCCCCCCTTGTTCAAGTAGCTGATGTGTAAAATGTAAAGCTGACACTGTGAGCGGCAGGCCAGCAGATTCATGAACAGCTAACATCTGTGTGTGTTGGATCAGATTTGGGCACATATGGGCACATTTATATCTGCACACAAGCACTTTGTGATCAGTGTACTTATACAAAACCGTGCATTTGAAGATCTGTCTGTATACCAGCTAACATGGAGCAACCGTAGCTTCCATATAATCCACTTTTAGCACGATTTAGTTACATCAACCAACCTTCTTATGAGTATCATTGACTGTCAAATGCAACAAATTTCAATTATTACCTTAAGCTTTTTGTTCTTTAAGATAACAGACCAGGTATTGCCGTAATCCTTTTTAACCCTTGTGTAGTCTTAACATTCTGTATACTCCCCTTGTCCTAAGAGTCAAAAATGACCCTAAGACAATCTTTATACCCTGGTGGTGTACAGCTTTCATGGAA
>JAOUQW010000028.1:2723970-2736440 GCA_028565825.1 Olivaichthys viedmensis | reverse complement strand
AAAGTGCTATAGAAATAAATATTATTATTATTTATATTATTAATATATATATTATTATATTTTTATATTATTATTATTATTATTATATATATATAATATATTATTTTAATAATTGACATAACCAGTTATAGCAAAACGCAAACGTTTTATGAACAGACAATAAAACCATTCAAATAAAACCCAGTTTGTGTTATGCTTTTTTTTTTTTTTTTTTGCTTTCACACATGGGATCTTTTCAAATCAGATTTGAACTGCTTTTATCAGTCGTCATGGATCAGATGCCTGATTATGTGGCCATGCGACCGTAATGATTCATGTGTTTTTTTTACACCACACTTCACCGCGCAAATCACATCTCACTTCTGTCTCCTCTCCAGCATGCACACATCTCTCGGGACAGACGTGCCAGTAAAAAGCTCTGCATCTGCGCATTTTTCCGCCTTCTCACTCTGATCATGGACAGCTGACCAGCTGTTAGCCGACACCCGGTGCAAATGGTCTTCGCAAAGAAGGCTTGTGCTGCTAGCTCATTGATTTTATCGCTCCCAAATATGTTTTTTTTTTCTTTCAAGGCTGAAAGACCTGAGCAAAAAAAATCAGAATTGAGCAATAAGGCTTGTGATGTGAATATGAACAAGAAGGACTAGCAAACTCGAGTTAGAAACTAGGAGAATTAGAGAAATGAGGAAACGAGGAAATAAGGAAAACAGGCAACTAGACAACTGGAAACAGTTTAGAAATGCATTATAAATACATTTAAGACTTTGTGAATATATATATATATAATAGGTTAATAAGACAATAAGCAAACAGGAGGGTCTGTAACATCAAGTTTAGTTTGTCTTCCCTCCTGCCAGCAATTTTTACTACTTCTGTATTCATTTGGATTCATTTTCAGAACAAATCTGAATATTTTTGGGATTATTGCAGGACGTATACTTTAATCCTTATCGTGTCCCTCAAGCTTTGGTAGTCACTCCCCCCTGTTATAACTCTAAAGACAACGCATTTGTCTGATAAAGATGTTTGTCCAATAAAGGTATGGCACTGTAAAACGTCATGTGTGTTGTTTGTTAATTAAATAAGACAACCTTTATTTATTATGAAGATCAGGTCACATTCATGCATATACAGCTGTATATACAAAGTCAATTAGAGCCAATTAGTTTGTTTCTAGATTTGTATACTTAATAAACTGTCAACTCAGTGTGCATGAATGAAACTGATACTGTGTATACTTCCTAAGTATGCATGCTTTTTCACGTTTAAATAATCAATCAGGCATTGTGAAGCTGAACTGTTAGGCTAACAAGTAAGAGATGGAGTGCAAGGGTATAAACATTTTACATTGTAATTACTATCCAACTTGATATCACATTTTTCAGTACATCACAGAATCTAGCTACAATGTCACATTTTTAATTAGTGTATGAAATGCTATATAACACATTTCCAAACTCAAACATCAAACAGCAATTCAATTACTTGCTTAGGGAAACTGCTCGAATATTTTAGTGATCATTTATCAAAGCAATACAGAAATACTGTTTCCTCTGATTTTCACCTGGTATGTTTGTTCTTTAAAAAGCAGTTGTAAAAACTTGTAGCATATTTCAAAGGACACACTGCACCTACAATTTTTTTATTTATTTATAGTCATTATACTGTATATACCGCAATATCATACTGTTCATGGTGTTACTATTTACCAGTATATTGACACAGCCCTATTAAGAGGGTTTTAAAAGCTATTCTATATACTCCTGTCTGTGATATTTTTGTAAAATGATAGTAGTTGAGGTGGCAAAAAGCAGAATGATCAATTAGCAAATCTAATTACACAGAAAAAAAAACATGGTGAGTGGGCTTTAGTGCATCAGGATCATCTGATATCTATCCAGTGTCTGTAAGCAGAGGTGGGGAAGATGGTACGGTGTTCACACATGATTTTACCAAGAAGAAGACTCACTCACTTTTAAAATATATGAGTCAGTATTTAACCAGAAAATACTGCCAGCTATGAAGAAACAGAATTTCTTATATGCCAAATAGACTCAAACCTAAAAAAGGCTTTATCCTTATAACCCAAACAGATCATTTTTAGACTCAAAAACAGACTTTATCTTAAAACACTGTTTATCCTCATACCTCAAACATGATTTATCTTTAAACCTCAAACATGATTTATCTTTAAACCTCAAACATAATTGATCTTTAAACCACAAACAGGTTTTATGCTCATACCTCAAATGTGCTCTCAATTTGTGTTGGAATTTCACTATTACCTGTTGAGTTCACTTTCAAGCCCAATGCATGCTTTTAAAGTTTAGATTTAAATGATGTGTTTTCTACAGGGCTGACCAAAACAACAAATCTGACTGCGTGGCTTAAAGAAAAAGAAAATGTAATATCAATCAATGTACAGCATTTAGCTTAGAATAATAACCATAATAAAAAATTATGAGCATGAGTGTCTTTAATAAAGAGTAAACTGCCTGTTGTAAAGAGCATATTTGAGTCTTTTATATGGCAACAGAATATCAGGTATGAAATCAAACCTACAGAAAGTAAAACATTAGGACATACACAGATCCTTTACTCTATGATGAGCCAACAAATAAAAAAAGATGAAAAATCATTGACTGTTAATTAAAGGCATTAAAAAGAACAGGACAAGTCCTGGAGAGATTTTTTTTTTCTTCCAATAAGGCTCGAAATGTTTTCTTCACGATGGTGATTAACACCAGACTCTGCAGCTAACAAACCGTCACTCCTTGAATATGACATTTGGATATGACAGATAAACACACATGGCCATTTGGAGTGGAGTCCATCAGCAGATTTTATTTTCAAACTAACAAGTGAAAATATTCAGAACCAGAAAATCTCTCATCCACTGCTCTCAGGCGCTGTGCTGGTCTGCTGATTCCTGCAATAAACTTCCATAATTCCTGTACGGAAATTGTTCCTCTCCATGATTGTGTGCTGATTATTTTAACCTCCATGGCCATGAAAGGAAATGAGCGTTTAGTGCTCAAATAACTCAGGCTGAACTAACCTGATTGACCAGTTAGGGTCACATCAGCCTGTAAAAAAACCTTTTTTTAAAACCCCATGAATGAATTTAATGTAAGCCTGCATCTAAAAACAGGCCTATAATCTCATAGTAGCCTAAAGCGAGTTGCTATAGTTACACCTGCATTTGTACAGGTTACAAGTGGAACAAGATTTGCGACGTGAACGCAAGCAGGAGCTTGAGGAGGAACTGGAATAAGAACTGTGAGTGTAAGTGAGTAAAGTCCTACCACGAACTAATTGCGATGGCAAAATTTTTCCCTTTAATCATCAGCTTAATCATCACAGTGGGTGCTTGAAGGTTAAGTTAATTTCACAAGTAACTCACAAGAATCTCACTGCACATGAATAGATCCTCCGTCTGCACTCATCATAAAGCTATTCGAATCAATAAGCTTCGATAGGCTGAATGGTTTGATTATGATAAAGATAATAATCATTTAGAATATGACATTAAAGGCCATCCCATATAGGAATTACTTATTATACTTATAATATAACTTATTTATTTCAAAGCAGAAAGACAATAAGGGCAGAGTAATTCCCTGTTTCTCTGTCAAATCCATCTTAAATCTGAAATAATCTCCTTTGTGTGTGTGTGTGTGTGTGTGTGTGTGTGTGTGTGTGTGTGTGTGTGAAATCAATGACCCACTCTCTATCTCGCCCCCTCTTTTCACAATAACAGTTAATATTGAAGGACCTTTAGCTGATCTTATTACACTCTCCCAGTGGCCGGCTGTGACGCATTGCCAGGCTAATCTCCGTCAGCGTTATCGGTTGAAGATGGCTGCCCTTGAGGAGTGGGTTATTAGCACAAGGTGACGTCTCAGTTTTAATATCAGGCTCAGTAAAGCGGATCAGCCCATTGGTTTATCACGGGATGACATGCTCAGTGCGGAAACACGTGACGCAAGTCACCAGGACAATCCGCAGTCGTGGCTTTATCTGTGTTTTTTTGAGGAAACTTGACTTAATTTTTCAATGTCAACCTTGATTTATAATATTTACAGTAGGTCATCCTAATGTAATGAACCACATAACGGGAAAATGATACGGGTCTCCCATTTTATCACTACTTAAACATTTTATCACTACATCCTAGAGTTTTTTTTAAATCTCCTGACATTTTTTAAACCAATAGAATAATGAGCTCTGAGCCTGAGCTAACCACAAGGTTAAAGAGTAGAAAACGACCCAGTGAGTTTCCTCTGCAGCAAGAGGCCACAGGAAGTTGTTCATGACAAAGCTTCTCAAGTGGAACGTGACACATGTGGTGTTTCGTGGTCTCTCTGAAACCCACAAAGCTGATCAAACGGGAACAGATGCCGTTCGAGAAAGCAAACTTCATCATTTTGACATGTCTAAAATGTCTGTGTGATGGTTCCTCAAGAAGTGATGTTTAGCATGTATAGCATGTTTGGTTAATCTTCAAGCAACTGGCTCATTTTAAATGCTCTTCAATTATAAAAATCTATGTAACAAATAGATGAAATGGAAAATGTTTGTGACTCTACTTCATTGGAAATAATTGCAGTCTAATTGGAAAAGGTCGAGATCACTCTAATTAGACACTTGTGGCATTTGTAAAATGTATTTGTCATACAATTTATATTAGCACTGTTTATGAGTCTTTTATCTACAGGTTGAACTGGTTTACCCTCCAAGTGCCTAATTATTTTCTTCTTATTTAACTGCCATTCTATAGCTTTTTGTTTTGTCTGGGGTACTAATCATGATTAAACTGTGATAAAACATAACTCAAGGTCTTTCAGTGCAGTTTAGCCTACACACGTACATGTAGATAAACCTATATGTAAAGAAATGCAGAAGTTGTAGAGGACACATAAAGAGAAAAGCGCTTTTGCTGATTTTCTGATTACTTTTTGCTGAAAGTAAAGTGCTTTTGTTGGGCTTTTTAGAGAGGTAAATTCTGGTATAATTCTGGTATGGTACACAAAAGTTGAAAAGAAGTTTGTTGATAAAAAAGCATTGATACAGAGAGCAGACAAAGGTCACTGAGCCTGAAGTGAGACTGAGGCGAAGCCTGTAGCTCAGGTTGTGGCTATTGCTTTAATAAAGCGGCAAGGCGATGCTGAAGGACATGTCTGCCATCACATTAAGTTTTCATGCGCTTCTGCCCGGGGTTCACCTCCTTGGGCCCTATTAAAAAGATGAAGGCGCCTCCTGCAGATCTGTGGTTCACGTTGTGACATGCCATTGGTGAGCCTGGCGGAAAGACGTAGGGTTTTCCAAAGTGTCCAACTGCATGCTGTCTTCCAGCATTACTAGCACAGGTAGAGAGACAGCAGCAGAGTGGACAGGATGGGTCAAATACGGTCCACACAGTGCACTAAGCAGATAGAGGCTTCGGAGTGTCACTGTGCAAACTCTTCAAGCTGCTTGTTAAAAAACTTGCAACAGACTTTTGGAGAAAGAGAAAAGACTTAGGTAAACAGCATTATTTCAATACTGTTTAATTGGTTAAAAAAGGGCTTGTTTTGGTCTACGCCCGTCGTTCAAGTGGTTAAAATTGTGTAGCTAGGTGACTGGAAAATATGGATGCTAATCATAAGCTACGTAATCACTAAGACTAACAATTTTGCTAGCTAGCGTGTACCTAAGTCAATGTAAAGGCATAGTGACAGTGGAAACGAGACAAATACCTCAGAAATATCACCATTTTTCTCAGATGTGTTGGTAAATTACCAAGAAAAGACTCCACAAGACTAAAATTACACCGCTAACTACCATAGGTTACGCCGTATTTAGAAACGTCAACATTGTGTCACAAACGCAGAGCTATCAGAAAAAAAAGCCCTCCAAAGTACGTAAGTCGAAAAATACCACAAGAGGGTTTGTTCATATGGAATCTTCTTGTAAACACTGTAAACACACGGCCCCATTTAAATGTAGGACTAATTACGTTGATGACATTTTTTAAATTCTGTTTTCAATCATGATTCCAGCTGCTGTGGTGTGGAGATGTCTGAAAAGCCTGATAGCTCCTGATTAAGGGACGTGATCTGATAAAGCCACCTGATCTCACAGAATATGTAGAAATTCTCGTGAGCAAATAAGTGATTGAATTGGATTTCATATGAACGAAGTCGAAAGAAAAGCTACGACTGCAAACACTATCTTTAAAACTAGCCTTAATCGACTACGCAACCCTATCCCTTATGATAACTTTTCATATGAGCCTGCTAGTGCTGGTTTTGAAGAATTTACAATTGTGAGACCGTGCACTTAGAGAGAGTTCCCACACTGCTTATCTCTGTCTCTAAAGGCTGTTGCTGAAAGTGACTACGAAGTGAAAGACAGAGTCATTTACCCTGCTGCACTTTTCTCATGGTTCACACACACACACACACACACACACACATACAGAAGGGGAAAGAAAAAGAACCCAAAGCTACCACACGGTGGTTAAAATAATGAAGACAGAAATGTTTCAGTTCGTCAGTCATCGTATAAGAATGTTGGGGAGAACTAGGACAGCTGTACACTGGACTGTGGCTAATTCCACATAAAACAAGAGCAATTTAACAAATATACAGAGACGCGATGAGGGAAAAAAGGGAAACAAAAAGCAAGAGAGGCCTGTGTCTGAAGATTTTATTTAATTGAATGCAAAGTGCATTTTTCTGTGCTACAAATAGAAATATTTAACCTCTGGCTAGAACGTGTTGAGCGCACTCCACTTCATTTCCCCACTGCGTTGCCAGGCGTTCATGCCACACCACTCGCTTTGAGTGGGCGCTGTGCTAATCGGAGTGTGGAAAGCAACAGAGATGGCCTAGATTTGCTCATATACTGTAGATGGAGCTTCCAATCCTAGTGGTGAATTTTAGTTTCCCTTATAGAAATCTATAAGCAGTGATCAAATTAGAAGAAAAAAAATCAGGGTGGGATGGTGGGTTCAAACGGCAGTGGGGTTGGGGGGGTATAAGCACATTAAAATTAATTAAAACATATAAAAATTTTAAGACAGTCAGCAGAAGGTTATCGATAATAAACATGTTAAGTGATATCACAATGTAAATCCAGAGGGAATGGCAGTTTTACAAGGGGGATGATTTTTTAACCAGGGTTCAAATTAAGGCCTCTCTATAGGTGCTTTATTTATGTGTATTTTAATGATTGGCTTCACCATCCAAAGCCAATGTGGCCTCTGATTTTCGTCCCCAATCACTTAAAGCCCCAAGGAACCTGAATCCATGAGGGCTTTCTAATTAGGGTAATGTTGGTCTTGTGGGCCACGATATGCAGTATGGAGTATAAATATACTTTATAAATCTAGTATATGTTCCTGCTTGAATGGTGTCTTTGAGTCTGAGCCAACTAGCAAGCGAGAGCTAGCCAGCAAACTAAGACAAAGCTTTGTCTGAGACACTATCCATACTTTTGACTTTGATTTGAGATTCCAAGAAGTCCAAGAAAGCATAACTGGCCCTGCTCTCTTGGTGGGGAGGATGGCCTTCATTTCTCCCCTGTTAATCAGAGCAGTGCTAGCCAATATGCATATTAGGGCAGTTAGCGCACCTTGAAAAAGATGCATTGCCTGGCTTCACATGTATTGGAGGAAGCACATGTTATCCTTCACCCTTCCAGATTGGTAGCTGTAGTATATTTGGGGACAATTTAGGAGAATACTGGGTAAAAAAAATAGTCTGCGAACGCCAAGCCCTGGCTGTTTAGATCATAACCAAAAAAATCACCCTCTGGCTTCTATGCTACGGTTTTATGCAATTATTATAATTTTTTATGAAACCACAACCCTTTAGGGGCCAGACACAAAATACCACCGTGGCTTCAATTTAAAGCAAAAGGTTAATGCAAATAATGAACCCTTTAGGGCTAATAATGTGGACTAGCATGTTGTGCTGCAGAGCTAGCACTGTTTCCCCCAAGCCTCATTAGACGTCATGCTAATGTGGACTTAGCGAGGTGCAACTGGTGTGAGGTGACCTTGGTTCATGATGGTGAGGTGAGAGTGTCGTGTTGATGCAGACCCCTTGTCTGAAATTGTTCCCACTATCCCCCTCGCTTCACGTGGAGGGCAATTACGGTGCTAACCTATCTGACAGCGCTGGAGAAATGTCAAAGGAAATGATCATCGAGGCAGGCAACTCTGAGTTTTGACATTCTCTGAGCGTAATGCGTGGTCCTGCACTTGCAAGTAGATGCTGCTCTACCTTGGTTTAAATGTCACCGCCAGCCAGGGGGCTGAACAGGACTCACTGACTGAACAACACAGTCCCAGAGGGACGCTGGCATGAAGCTTTTCAAAAGGGACAGGAATTTGGTTTTTGGATTGATCTGCATGCATACTGGTTCTGTTAACTGTATGATCCTAAGAACAGAAATTATTCAAATTCTCAGATTACTGATATAATTCATAATTCATAATATAACTCTTTTTTAAAGAGTCTCTAACATTTCCTCTTATTAGTTTACATTCATTACACCCACTATGGACTACTGAAAAGTCTTATTAGCATACACTATATTGCACCAAAATCTTGTCTTTGATTTTAAACAAGATTTCTTTTGTTTGTCTACAAATTTACCAGTGAATTTTTTTATCTCGTATAACTTTCTGCGAGCTACAAGTAAACGACATAAATTTTACATGGTGAGCTTTAAATGCGCTACTCTGTAATTTTAGCATTTTTCACTCTTTTTTTTCCCTGAGAAAATTCGCGCACCTACAATTTTTCAACAAACTCTGGTCTGATCATTTTCTTTCCGTCCAGACAAACAACTCTGTAATTTTATAAGCAAAGATTACATTATCTAACTTAGCTCGCCGGTTAGCCAAGTGTTAACTGGGATTTTAGTAACGGAGTCTCGATTTGCATCTTTATATTCTCAGAGATTTACTGAACAGTAGCCGAATCTGTCAAAATACACCAAAACTATTTCGTTCATCACTAACTTTAGACAAGTTTGTTAGCTTGCTTAGCACGCAGGATCTAAAAGTTTCTGGGTACCATAGATCCCTCTAATCTCAGACATAATTGGTCCATAGTTGTAGAGCTTGTTTAGTGACATCACTGATTGAGCCCATATGTTACGTTTCCCACATCAATTTTATGCCGAAGTACTGAGAAGGTCTCTGAATTTAGCAGTGTGTTGACCTAAATTTGACCTAAACACCAATCAGTATAATCAGTATCAGCCATTCACGAAGAGTTAACCATTTAAAAATAACGTTTTTGAGTTCACTTCAAAAATAAGATTATGTAGCTGTCATTTGAGGTAAGGAGGACCAGCCCGAATAATTTGAATACTTGAGCATTTGTTTGTTAGGTTGGTATTCATTTCTCTATTTAGTATTGGGAAGCTTCGTCTTTTTTAAGCCACAAAAAAATGTCGCCTAAACTACAATACATTTCATCAGCAAAGACCTTTAAATAGAACAGTTATTGTTAATATATGAAAAATGTTAAAAATAAATCAATTCTGCAACGCTGTTTATTTTACACCGGTGGCGGCTGGCACGTCAAGTACGCGGCTCGTGGAGCATCATTTCTGTGATTTCTTGCACTGGCTTAGTAAATATGACGCGCAGATATACAGTACCAGTCAAAAGTTTGGACACACCTGCTCAAAAATTTGGACACACTTGTTTTCTTCAGTTTTATTATTTACTACTATTTTAGAAAAATAATAAAGACTTTATTATCATTAACACTGTGAACACAGTGACCAAGAAAAGTGTTAAACAAATCAAAACTATTTTAGAATTCTTTAACAGTGTTCCTGATGAAGCTTTGCACACTCTCGACATCTTCTCAACCAGTTTCATGAGGGAGCTTCACCCAGGAGGCTTTTCTTAAACTTCCCAAATAGGCCGAGCCACTCGTTGTTCTGGTTCTCCTAAGTAAAACTATGTGTTTGGGGAAACAATTTTATTTAAAAAAACTACTTGTTTTAAGTAAAAAATTAAAAATAAAATAAATTTAAAAAATACATTTTGATTCAGAAATAAATTTATACATGGGCATTAACATCATTACTTACATTTGTCTTAGAAACAACTTTCACCTATAAGCCTTTATCAAAATGTCTTTAAGACAGTGAAAAATATATATTCAATCTTTTTTTTCCAAACTTTTGACTGGTAGTGTATGTACTAACTATCAGTTTATTATAAACATGCATTATCACTGTATATGATCACATAAAGTTTGTTAATGCAATGAGATTTTCATTTCTGTGTTAGAACCAACACGTCTTGGCTGATGGACTACATTTGGGGTGTGTGGTAGATTGTGTAAACTTGATTTTTCTTTAATGCATGTCTTTCATGTGTTTCTCCTAAAGAGGTACAGCGAGGGAGAGGAAGGAGCCGACGCATGAGTGATGAGTGGAGGCCGTTTCTACGGCGGTTGCCGTGGCTAGCGGAGTGACGCGTGTGTGCACATGCCGGCCCGTATGCTGTGTGGTAGGAGACAGAACGGCCGCGGCCCCCTCTTCACACACATCATACTATTCCCAAGATGAACTTTCACGGTCCTCCATCCACTCACTGAGTCACTGCGAGCAAGTACGTCAATCAGCGCTTGTGCAACAGCAAACAACCCCCCTTTTTCTCGCTGTATCTCTCTCTTTCTATCTCTCTCCTCTCTCCTTTCTTCTTGCTTTTTTCTCCCTCTCTCGATTTCTCTCTGTCTGTCTGTACAATCTCTTTCTTCTTCTCTCTTACTCTCCTTCTCTCCTGGTTTCGCTCTTTTCTTCAAACCTATCATCGTTACTGTAAATTCATTATCATCAAGGCCGGCTTGGACCCTCTCTTTCTTTCATTACACTGTATTATCTAGGCCGTCGATGCTTATACGAAAACTGCTTTTGTGTCTCAGTTTTTTGCAAACAAGCTGAGGAAGTTTGACTCACTCCAAACACCGGCCTCATGAGGCCATTCATAAGTCTGGAGTCATCTCTCGCCGTCTCTCTCCTGTGTATAAACAGAAGCCGTCGGCCCGTTGACATCCCCACGCAGCGGCTAACCACAATCATTTCATACATGCCTCACATGGCCAAACTACTGAATCAGCTCCCATCAGGCTTGGCACTCCAAACCCACAGGTCCTGGACCAGTTTTGTACAAAGCAAACTGATTATCAATGACTGTAATAAAACAGTACAGCTGATCTAAGGTCAGTACAAAGTGGCCAGGTTTGTAAACGACGATGAATCATTATATTTCCTCTGCGATTTTACAGGAAGTTCTGGCGCTTCAGTGTTGATTTTGGACCAGTTTCATCCATTGACTCTGTTTCTCTCTGACTAGAAACGCTAGAGCCAACTAGACTCAGCTACTTTTCTAGCATGACTCAGTTACTGGGTTGATCTTGTGGTCGTTTACGGTAGAGTCCAAAAGTCTGAGTCCACTACCAAGAACTTTTTATTTGATCAGTTATGAAGATACAAAACAGTCAAATGTGGTCAAAATATTTTAAAACAAGATTCCACCATTCCTTCACTAATAAACGTTTGTGCACCCTTACGGCAAAATGAATGAGACAAATAAATTTAACTTATACTATCAATACATTTAGAGTGCCAGTTTCCGTAGATGTTTCTTTATTATCACAAGTCACAAACATGGTCAAATAGTTTATGTGACGATATTAATAATAAAATCAAAAAATCAACATGATATCAGTTCAAAAGTTTGCGTCTCCTTTTCTGAGTGTGATATAAATATTCTCTAATAACTTGTATGCCCACCCTTTGCCTTTATAACTGCCTCCAACCTCTTTGCGTATCCTTTGAACAGCTTTTCGATCCCCTCAGCTGTAATATTCGCCTCCCGTTCTTCCTGACATTCCTGTTCTAACTTTGCTACTCTTTTTTTTGGCCAATCTTCACCCATTCTTTTTGACATATCTGTGTTATACACTGCTTTCTTTAAATCAGGTCTAGAGACCAAGAGGGTCACGTCAAAACTCTGACTTCTTTCTTTTGGCTTATTTCAAACTATTTTGCTGTTGATTTTGCTTTATGTCGTGGATTGTTGTCTTGTTGCAGGATATACCCTCATTCTTAACACAAATTTTTTGTAGCTCCATTGTAAAAAAAAAAAGAGGTACATTTTCCTTTTTCCCAACTCAGAAACCATGGGGGATCCAAACTTTTGCAGTCAACTGTAACTCCACAAACGTTTGTACTTATTAAAAAGCATAAGCTAGCTAGTAGCTAATGGACGCTGATATGCTAGCTAATCATTTAGGCTAATCATTTAGCTAGCTAGCATGTTGCTACCAGAAGACTTCTGAAGTAGTCATTATTAGGATAAAACCAGAGAAAAGACAGAATCTCGGTTATGAATCTCGGTTATATATTTCTTCTTTTTGAGGTTTTTCATGCGTCAAACACTGTTGAATTGG
>JAOUQW010000028.1:2709452-2721405 GCA_028565825.1 Olivaichthys viedmensis | reverse complement strand
CAGGTAGGAACTGTGTGTTACCCAGATAGCAATTTGAATTTCATACATGGATTTCTCAAACAGCTAAATGTATTTATCTCAGTCTTAAATAAATAAGACTATTTATTAAATAAGTTATTTAAGACTGAGATAAATACATTTAGCTGTTTGAGAAATCCATGTATGAAATTCAAATTGTTACCTTTGGGTTAGTTTGTTGGCAACGAGCTCAGACTTTTGATGGCTGGGCCTGCATTGAGTGTGATTTTATAATAGAGCTATTATAATGGTAATCCTATAGCTAGAGTGGAAGTGAACTGAGCCTAGATATGCATGGGAACAAATGCTCTACTTTTCACATCCATGTTTATTTTGTAGCTGCGCAGCTCCCAGTGTAGAAATAAATGTCTCTGTAAAGCTTTTCAAACATCAGTGAATCAGCGTGCGCTTCCTCGGCCCTTCTTCTAATAAACGAGAGCGAGTCCAATTTTCCCACGCGGCTTCTCACGGGCCGCAATATTACAGCAGAGCATGTGGGCTCGAGCTGCTTGGCATTTAATTAAATCGTTACTCTGTTCAAGTCTCATAACAAGGGGCGGATGTGATTCAAGCGGCTGCGATTGTGTGGTAATTATTTCATATCACAGGGTGCTGATTAGAAGTCTGATTAAGTTGATTAAGGTTGTTGTTTTTTTAAAGCAAGTAATTGTGCTTATTTTTTTTTTAACTCAGGAAATAGCAATTAAAATGGCATAAAGCTGTGCTATTAGTAACCTGGCCTGTCACAACACATTATTTAACCAGATTTGCAGTTATTAAAGTAAATACTGGGCTGAACGGGATCGAGGAATAAAAGAAAGATAAGGAAAAGGGTTTAAAAAAAACAACCCCATTGTACTATTTTTGAAAGCTTGACAGTTTGAAAATGTGAATGTGAATGTTCATGATTGAAAGGATCAAGAAAGAAAGAAAGGGTAGAAGAGTTCTCCCATGCGCCTTGTCCACAATCATACAGATATATTTTATAAATGGCATTTTTGGTATTGAAAAGTTTTACGTCCAATTTGCCGTTTTTACATCATTCTCAAAAAGCTATATGAAGATTGTGGACGCTACTTGAAGCAGGAAGTTCATGCCATTTCCACCAAGCAGTTTGACGTGGTGCGCGCCAACAAAGACGGCTCAGCTATGTGTCAAAAAAGACTCTTTACGGCATTTAGCATGATGATGTCGATTGGACAACAGTGAATACAAAGTACTACGTCTTGCACGAGGGAATTAAGTGTTTATATTGTGCATAGCTACAGTGCCCTCCAGAATTATTGCAGTTTACTCATGGGTAAAATTCCTGACAAATTTTCAGCTTTTTCAGACTTTTGAACCTTGAACCTTGTGTTTAATGGTATTTTTCATTGCTTATGTAATTTTTTTATATCTGTTACCTGACATGCTAGCTCCACATGGTGATGCATAATAAAGGGGTTTTACATATGTGCAACCTCATATTTATACCCCAGAAAACAGGAAATGGTCGAAGGCAACAGCAGAGTTCCTGGAGACTGAGAGCAATTTAAAAAATAATGTAGTTTTTTTTGAGGATGCTTATTTGTTTGCATTTGTGTTAAATATTCCTTAGGGGTGTCAACAATTGTGCAACGAATGTTTTTGATAGAAAATACGCCATCCCTGCACACACACACTCGAAGGGGCAGATTAAGCATCGGAACGGGCGAGGAGCGAGGTGAGCAAGCTACTAACCTAACGGCTAATAGAGTAATAACATTAGCTCAGAGGGAGAGACAAAGAAAGCAATACGACAATATGTTAAAAGGTGATACGTTTTATCAAAACCAGAAATAAATGATGTAATCCTCATTGAAAAGATCTACAAAACAAAGATTGAATGAAGTGTGTATGTTAAGCGGTCTGGGCTGAATCAATTGTAGAATTTCTAACTGCGGAAATGCTAGGATTTGAAATTCTAACTAGAAATTTTAATTCTGATTCTAGAAAGAAGAAGAAGTATGTTAGAGTACACTGTTCACCTTTCAAGCACTAAATCTTGTTGTTATAAAGTTTTAATGGTAAACTGTTCTTAGTTTTAAGATGTAAACACAGTGCATTTAAAATTATAGCGCTATAAGGCTTCATATAAGATGCATTAAACCAAACAAACAAGTGATAACAGAACCTTAGTGGCTGAACTAGACATTCCTGACAGATGTCCAGCATTAAGTAAGCGGTTATCCCTGCGGCCTGTGACTTCAGGATCATATTTTAAACACATATCGCCGGGCAGAAGCTAAATGTCAGCTATGATATAATAGATGGAGGAGGGAGGAGGGGGATCGGTGTATATGTAGCTGTGATAGTTCTTCTCTCTGTCCATCCTCTCTCTCCCTCTCTCTCCCCAGCTCTTAGTGAGTCAGCGTCTCTCCAGCCCACCTATGATGAGTCAGTCTCCCACTCGCTGGACGATCTCGGCCAATCAGAGGCCTTGCTGCTGCCACTGCTGCCGTCAGAGCCCCGGTGATGGAGACACAGACACACACACACACATACACACACACGTACACACTCCTCTGCCAATGAGAGAAAGAGTGAGAGAGAGAGGGGTGTGAAAGGTTTCAGAGAGGAAAAAAGTGAGCACATGATCTCAGTATGGCTCTGTACATAACTGCCAGTGTATGTGTGTATGTGTGTGTGTGTTATATTGAGAAGGGCATTGCTAATTCATTCATGTAGGACCGTTTGAACTCTGCTTTGGCTTCAGCTCAGGGGAAACTTTGTCCAACAGTCTAACATAGATGCTTGAGCTTATATGATACACAACCTGTATACTGTAAAAAGTAATCAGGTTACTTGAAAAATACATTTTGGTGAAGTTTGTTACTTTACTTAGTAAAACATAGTTATGCCAACACTTTCCTATGGTAAGGAAAGTAATTGAACTCATCAGTTGTGCACTGAAAACTTGCTTTAAAGACAAGGTGAAGCGGAAATTCCAAGTTTTTTTTTTTTTAATGCGTATTTCCGAGTGAAACGGCGTATTCGGCCAGACTTTGGTTTTATCCATCGGGATTTGATTGGCTGATGAAAAGTTAATCGGTGTCTCTGTGAGTGCAAGCTAACTCGGGGGGGGTGAATCAGTGCACAATCTGGTCAAGGACACGAGCTAACTATGTAAAAAAGGTCAGTTTTGATTTCAGCTTGTCTTTAAGATGAAGAACAGTGCCAGATGAAAGTATTGAAGGTTACAGCAAAGTCACCTCAAGGTGTGTTCCCTGACAGTTTGAGGTTAAAAGTTTTTTTTTTTTTTAAACAAAAAACTTTTGGTCCCTAAGCTCTAACAATTTAAAACTACTTTACTTGGAACTGTTGAGGAAATCAGTTTTCTGACTTAAAAAAAAAAAAAAAGTAAAGTCATCTCATTAAACTATGGTGTATTGTGATATTTATATTCATTAATATTTTTCAATATTTTTTGGGGGCATAGATAAAAAGCAAATTGAATGAGCAATATGGCTCACAGCCTGTGCTCTGTGATCTACAGTAACCCAGAACTGTCTTCTATTCATGGACATACTCTTGCTTTCATCAGTTTGTGGAGGGTTATGAACCTCGGCTACAGTTCTGTTGACCATCAATCCTGTAGCTGCCGCCCAGTAAATGGATTTTCTTACTTTTCCCATCTCCTTGATGCTGTTTCCTTTCATTGATGTGCCTTAGTCATCCTAGATCTTCTCCTGAGGTGATAAAGTAAAAAATTTTGTCAAGTTTTGTTTCGTTTGGCCATTTGAGAAGACAACTGTTTCCAGTCTAGCCATGGATTTATTTAATGATGAAGAAAATCCTTGTGGTGGGTAAAACATTGCTTATACAAAATTTAACCCAGGTGTGGATTGGAGAACCATGCTGCAGGGTCCAACGCCTTCAAAAGAGCTAATCTGTTGGTGGTAATTGAAATACCATTTAACTGTATGGGCGATGGAATTCCTTTTTTAAGGTGTTCTGAGATCTTCCTTTACAATTGTAAATATTAGGATTTAGAAAGAGGCAGCTGGTCCCAGATCAGTGTATAATGTTAACCAACCCAATATCCAACTCCAACCCATTATTACGCAAAATACGTAACGAGTAAAAGAAATGTACGAGGAAATTCTCTTGGTGTGGTGTCACATGCATTAAATACAATAGTGTAATACAGTATAACAATACAATTACAATACAATACAGGACAATACAATCCAGTGCAAAAATGCAGTAAACAATACAATACATTGCAAAAAACATAGTAAATAATATGCCATAATTACAAAGATAAAGATGCATAAGTCATAAGAAAAGCTACAGCTGCTAACCTCGCCCCTCACCCTAACCTTAAAGTCACCTTAAACTGTATTGCAGCAGCTAATGGCTGGGTGATGGCTGATGCAGCACACCTGTACCTTATTTCCGACCCCTTATTTATGTTTACCAGAAACAAATATCAGAAAATCTGAGTTAGTATTGAGCACGTCACCAGCAAGTGTTATTGTGTCATAGAATATGAAAGCAAGTCATGTTCCAGTTTGCAAATACAGGCCATGTAACATGGATTTACCAGAGATAAGGGGTGCGATCTATAGGGCTGGGGGTGTTTCAAATTTGCATATTCATAGAATCTGAATTTCTTGATTAGGGTAAAAGTAGAGGCGCTTCAATGCCTTTTTCTGTTGCCTAATGCCATGATGCCTAAACTGCCATGTCAAGCAATTTATTATTCAATATAAAAGAAAAAAATGGGGTCTTCAAAACCAGCCTTCATGATTTTTCATATGAGCTGGCTGTTTGGCAAATTCTTAAAAATGTGCAATTGTGACCATGTCTGCTCAAAGCTCCTTAAACATCTTGTATCTTGTCCTTAAACGTATCTTGTCTGATCCTACTTACAAAGATCCTCCCCAAAAGGCAAATTCATAAACTTTTGAGCATCACCACTTCAGTCCTAATCATCTGGCATGTGTTCATTGTAACTTGTTGAATAAATGCATATTTAGTCATCCTCTCTAATCTCCAGCCCAAGTCTAGTCTAGTCTTGCCTGACCAGCTTTGGCTCAGAGCTCCAGTGAGAGAGTGAGAGAAAGAGAGATAGAGATAAAGGACCAACAAAGATCAGTACTGTCTCAGCGTTGTGAGATGTTCTCCCATTGTCTGGGAATGATTCATGAACCAAGAGCCCGGGTCCCATCTCTGAAGTGCATCCAAGCCTGGAGGGGAAGGTCTGCCATTACAGAAAGGTAGCAGAGCTTAAATGGAGTTCAGCACAACTCCAGCTCTGTGGGAAGCTCATGTTTTGGGGTGAGGTCAGGAGAGGAACGAACCCTAGAAAATAACTCACAATGAAAAAGATGATTCGTGTTCATTCTTTCGGCTAGTTTCTTTTTGAAGGCATTCTGAGGAATTGAGGAGAGTTCTAGCTTAAAAGCTTTTTCAGGAACTACATCTTTAACCGGGTTGGTGTGGAGGCACCAGGCATTAATAATCTTTTTTTAAAAAACACTTGGGTACACATTCCAGCAAAAAAACAAACGAACCATGGAAGGAAACTAGAAGGAGCGAGAGAGAGGATACAGGACGAAAAAAGGTTCTACTCACATAGTAGAGGAAACAAAACCTGGGTAAAGCTCTCAGCTCTGATTCATTTCCTTTGGACACTGTTGACGCTAAAAACTTCCTTCCTACTTGCTAGAACTTGCATTTATCATCGGTAAAAATGGCATGAGTCATTAGCACATATGTCAGCAGACGATTGCTGCTGATTTTAAAACCAGCACTGCGTCTGAAATATATTGCGATTGGAAGTTAGCGAGGTGCAGATTTTTCAACAAAAAAAAGCAAACAGCAAAAAAGAGAAAGACATAAATATGTAATATTGTTTTAAAAAATGCCGCAGAGATTCATTTGTACTTTTATTGTGACTTCTTAATTTCTTCTTATTTAATTTTTTTGAACATTCAATGTTATAATTGTAATGTTAACCTTTATTCTGAACGACAACTTTGTTCAGACACGTCTTTATATCATCTTATTGTCTTGTCATGTGTGTGTTTACATTGGATCCAAGATACACAAAAGGTTCTGCAAGGCCAGCAGCAGGGTCGGGGAAGCTAAAGAAGTGCTTCAGCAACAGGACCCGGAGCTTTTTCTCTCTCTGTGTGTGTGTGTGTGTGTGTGTGTGCAGAGGATGGATGCTAGCAGAAGCAATCTCACATAGATGGAGAGAAGATTTGAGGGGCTCTGAGGGTGGGCTAGAGGCAGTACTAAATGACTTGTAGACGCACACGCACACACACTATCTTTGTGAGGACCCTGCATTGACTTCTGTATTGCTGTAGCTAAATAATGCTATGCCTACACTTAACCCATCCCTAATCTTAAACTCAGTAACCAAAGGGACATTTTTTGGCTCTTTTAGTTTATGAAATAAAAGCTTTATTTTGTAAAAAAAATAAATAAATTTAATCAGTTTTCTGAGGACTAGCCAAATGACTTTACAATCTCCAAATTCTTACGTATTCCTATCATTATGAAGACATTTGTAAAGCACAGTGTATTTATCATTTTTCAGTTGTCTACTGTTGGACTAATAAGAGAGAAATAAGAGAGGAACACCTTACCTTACTGCACGTCAAGGTCATAGACGTAGTTTTCCCTGTTAATGTCGGATAATGTTACCTAACTAACACTAATTAACTGCAGATGAACAATGTTGGTCTATGATCTAAGTTACTAGTTATGACGCACCTTAAGTGTCCTGTGGTGCAACCGAAATTCTCCATGGTGCTAAACTAGTCACTCTCAACGTATGGTTTAGGACAGACTTTACACGCTGACTTATAATCCAACTTAAGTTTAAATATTGCAACTGACTACAGGAATTTTGTCACCGCAATATTTTATAACTACAATGAGGTGGAAATTCTGTCAAATTACAGCTTGGGTTGGGTGTGTGTGTGTGTGTGTGTGTGTGTGTGTTCGCCTAAAACATGTGGCTTTAATCCATTCCCTGTGATTGTTTAGAAGTGGATCCTGGTTAACCAAAGTGTTTCGGAGGAGGTGAGCTCACCCAGCTTGGGCTGTAGTGCATTACAGAGATAGTTCATGACATCACATGGGTATCTAATCACACACACACACACACACACACACACACACACACACACACACACAAACCTACCAACAAACAACAGAGAACAAAGCCCACAAGGTTGCCCACAAGGTCAGAATTCTAGAATTTACATACAGCTAAGACCAGTCATTTCCTCAGAAGGGATTTATTTTGATCCGAAATTGGTCTGGCGTTTCCATTAGCTCTTAACGACCAGATCAGAAGAAATAAAAGGGAGAGGCTGGCATCCCTTGGAAAGGGAGACCGGAAAACAGGATGGCGAGAGCAACAGAGACGGGGAGCTTATTCACCCTGGAAACAAATGACTTCATCAGACGCTAATTCAATTTAGGAAGCTTAAATTTAGCACATTCGTCATAGTGCATGGCACGAGCAAAAAAAGATGAAGAAGAAGAAAAAAAGAAAAGAAAAGCAGGGTGGACAGGTCAGAGATTTCAGAGGGGCTGAAATAGTTTGAAAGATTGAAAGAGAATGTGAGAGAGGAAAAAGAAAACAAAGTGCTTTTCCCAGAGAAGGCGCGAGCAGTTGTGTGGGTGGGTCATTCTGGTCTGTCCGTATTGTCAGCATGACAGTTGGCAGAAATCTTCTGTTGTAGGAAACGCTGCAAATCGACACCAGCTTCTTCCCAAGTTCCAAAGGCATCAGTCTTATATCACTGTCAAAGAAATTCTCACTTTCAGACGCAGGAGAGAAAAAAAGGCGCCGCTTGGTGAATCTGTTGATGTGTCTTGTTGATTTCACTTGTTGATAGCAACAAGGAACCGAACCACGAGGGATGGAGAGATTAAATTCAGACTGTCGAGGAAAAGGTTCTCAGTGGTCTAGCAGCACTCTCTCTTGATGATTGCATTCCAAGCTGACCTTTTGGGAAGTCATAAACAGTGTAACAAGCTTCGAGAACAGAGTCCCTGAGGATATCAGGCTTTCATAGCCTGAACCATGAATTGCGTCAATCCGCAACTTTATGAAAGCGATTGATAGCTGGGAGTGAAATGGCTTAAAGCAAAAGGGAGCCATGAATTCATCCAGCAAACATTTGCGCCATGACAACGCAAGGAAAAATGGAGTTGAGGGACCTACAAGGTTCCAGGCCTCTTGAGACTTTTCTCAAGAGATTTTTCCAGCCTTTCCACCAAACCTCGTGGGATTTGGCCAGAGCTTGCCATGTGGGTGTGTTTGAGCTCCTTTTCTGATGTGCAGCGCCAGTGTTATATAGCTGTGAACATTCATATGGGTTTCATAGCAAAGGTCACCTCGCTTATATAATTCTATGACAAATACGAAGGAAACAAGTGGGAACTGTTCCTGTAAGGTTCTTAGAGTTACGCACACACTCTGACCCACATACACTGTCACTGGGCATCTGCCCCAATGGCGTGGGTGTTTTTCATAGAACCTGGACACGCAAGCTTAAACAGAGCCCAACCCACATCTTCATGCCAGATGGGCAGAAGGGCATGAAAGAGTGAATGCAGACTTGGTGGCCAGACTTGGAGAGCCCAAGCTGGGCGGCTCCGATTAAACCTTCGCCCACTCGCAGGCTCCCACGGACTCAGGCCACAGCCACGAAGAAGACAGCCAGCAAGATCTGGGAAGGGGCCGCAGCTTTTGCGTCAGGCTTTTGGCTGTGACTGAGTAAGTTTCTGTAGAAATAGCATTGCATTGCATGCCTGGATTGACCTGGAAGAGCCAAGGGCCTGCTTTCCCAAAAGCATCACAATGTTAATTGTTGGACCGAGTTTCAGAGTGATCCTCACTCATCCTGCCATTGATTTGAGTGTGCTCTATGATGCTTTTGGGCAAGCAAGCACAGGATAACATCATCTTGGCTCAGAGTCTGGTGGAATAGAAAGAGCTTGTTTAAAAGCTGGGGAAAACATGCAAAACTCTGCATAGACAGTAACCGGACCCTGGGGCTTCCCCCTGTATTTAGATCTTGACCCAATTTACGAAAAGCGTAGTGTGAAACAACATTTCAAACTGGTGAGGTAAAATACAAAATACTATTTTAGAATTGTATGAGATGGTTGTAGACATTTTTAGCTAAATGCTTTTGTGTTCTATATTTTTGCCTAATCATAATACATAAAGTGACATGTAAACTGACGCTCATTAGATTCTGGTGGAATTTAGAGCAGGCACTCGAGTCGCACCAGAGCTGCTCTACGGCTAGAAAATGTCTGCAGCACCAAACACTTATCAAAGGCACCTTCTGTTTGTGAACAGTTCATGAACAGCGCAACAGCTTCCAAATTCCTGACTGACTCGTCAGGTAGGAAGTGGAGACGTAGCAGTGTGTCGACTGACTCGTTTCTTTCCAGCACGTTGCAAAAACCATGACTGTTGTAAAATTCAATTTTATTTGTATAGAAGAGAATTCATATGATCGGTAATTTTCTTTTCTTATCCGTCATACTTTTCTTTAGATAGAGAGCTGGAAGCTAGCTAGCAAGCAAAGCCGGTTGAAGTAGTTTGTAGTTTATTTGAATACATTCCCATTCCTAGTAGTTTGTATTATTCCTTAACTTACTTGCTAGCAGATGATTTTGATGTATTTCTGCTGAAAATATAATGTTTTTGGAAATCAGGGACCAGGATAAGTCAGCTGATCCGACTCAAGATCAAAGAAGCTCTGACAGATTACAGAGAACACTAGCTGCCTTTCAGACTTGAGACAAAGCAGAGAGAGAGAGATGGGAAGATGGGAGAAGAAGAGCGTGAACGAGAGTGAAAAAGCGGGAAGGCAGGGTCAGAGGGGTCACACATGCACATGTGCACATACACGCATAACATAATGAACCAGTCACTAGTCACTTCCGATTGGGGAGTAAATGTCTTGGCAGAGGCTCATCACCAGAGGGATGGATTTAAAAAAAACAAAACGTGCAGCAACATGAGAGCTCCGTTTTGGCAAGGCGAGCAGAAAATGTATGTCAGGGCCCGGTCGTAATGTAAAAGCCTGTCTGATCAGTGACATTTCAGAAACATGGCGCGGCTTCATTACGTTCATTAGATTACGTTTTTTATTATTATTATTGGAAATAAATAATTCAGAGGTCGGCTCTTTTGATATGATCAGGGTCTCCTTACATTTAGAAAAAAAAACAATCCCAGCTTAGTGATAAGGAAATCTGATATCGTTGCACTATTAACGTTATGGTATGGACAGTGTTATTATGCCTGAAATATCCTGCAAGATTTTTCAAACAGGCTAGACGACTGTTTAAAAAAAAAAAATCATGATAACCCAGCTAACAATTTTAGGTTAGCAGAACGTTAGAGTTCGAGGAACTTTGATTCCAAAAAGAATCCGTCAGGTTTTCTGGCTGTTCGAAGAACAACTTTTCATCATGTTTATAAACGTTCCTACAATGTTGCTGGAAGTTTATTTTTGTTTGTTTGCTTTTTGTACACTAATCTTTCCATTATCTTACTTTTTGCCTAACTGGAAACGTTGTGAGAGCAACGTGCTAATAACATTGTTAAGCAAATTGTTAATACAGCAGATGTTTTCAGAACATTGCAGGAATGTTATTTTTTGGAATGCTACAGTCTAACCTGTCGAATACTTCACTGAACGTTCTGATATCGTTTTCTGTTGGCTGGGAAGGTACATTTAAATATGAAAATCATTGTAAACTGTAGTTTGACATTCTTTTGATAAATTATTAGAGGCTAAGAGCGATCTTCTTTCTGCTTTAATGAATATTCCAGCAGTTTCCATAACCAAGCACTTTAATCTCTGCACTGATACTGCAGTGTTATATGGCATTTAACATCGTCCTCTTTAAAAATGTGAAGTCATTGTGTAAAATTCTTGGTGTGTTTTGCGCGTGGTGTGACTAAGCGTCCCCGCCCATGGAGAGACGAAAAGATGACAATGTGGTGAATTCATTCATGAATCACTGTAATGAAGAACGATCACCTCACAGGAAGGTGAGCACTGTCTCTTTAGTTTTGACTACTTTGGTTCATGTAATGGAGTGGCCAAGGTGTGAAGTTTGATTCCGATACACAAATATGCTGTAAATCTATATTTGGGACACTTTCAGTCCCCACACTGACGGTCTCATACACGGTTCCAGTGTTAGGCCGGCTTTGACCTCTGCCCTCCTCTCTTGAAATGTGTTGTTGGGAAGAACAAATACTGAGCACGCAAAACGATGGCCTCTCGGAAGAAATATGGCTTTTGCTGCCATCAAGTGGTAATATAAATGTAGTACATTGGCACATGTCTGTAAAATCCATATGCAAGGTGACATCCATGAAGCCCAGAACAGTACACCAAGTAATAAAAATGGGTGAAAGGGGTATTTATAGTATTTCTACATTGTTTTTGATAAACTAGTGAAACCACTGTGGCTTTTCATTATAAATCCAGTCATCACATAATATTTGAGTTTCTCCCTGTTCACATTAAGAGGACATATTAGCCAAAAATAAAATGTACACAATGTCCACCCCCTTACCCCAAATGTAGTCGATCAGCTTCTGTAGTTTTTGCACTGGAGCTACGAGGCTAACGTAGCTAACAATTAAGGGAAGCATATAGCTACCCATTTAGCTTCATACAAACTGCATGTCTAAATCATCACACATGCTTCCAAAGACATTTGGCTCTGTAGCACCATATATACATTAAGATTCGGCTTAAAGATGGAGTTACAGTGGTGGCTCAGTGGTTAGGGCACTGGGCTACTGATCAGAAGGTCGTGGGTTCGAGCCACAGCTCTGCCAAGCTGCCACTGTTGGGCCCTTGAGCAAGGCCCTTAACCCTCCCTGCTCCAGGGGTGCTGTATCATG